>SJXQ01009567.1:162350-186666 GCA_006408695.1 Aepyceros melampus | reverse complement strand
TACACATCTTACATGAACTCCCAATCCCAACCCCCACCTCCCCCCTCCCACCCCACACCTTCTCTCTGGATTATCCCCGTGCATCAGTCCCAAGCATCCTGCATCCTGCATCAAACCTGGACTGCCGATTTGTTTCACTTATGATATCATACATATTACACTGCCACTCTGCCAACCCATCCCACCCTCTCCCTCTTCCACAGAGTCCAAAATGCCATTCTATACATCTGTGTCTCTTCTGCTGTCTTGTGTATACAGGTGACTTTTACGGTACATAAGTTATATCTCAATTTTGGAAATACCATTTTTATATATTCAGGGATTGGCATACTTTTTCTACAAAGGACCCTCTGGGAAGTATTTTGTGCTTTTCATGGGCCATGTATCAATAGTTTGCTATATTCTTGTTTTTTTCTTTTAAAACCCTCAACAATGTAAAACCACTTTTAGTCCCTTGTTGTTGTTGTTTAGTCACTAAGTCGCGTCTCTTTGTGACCCCATGGACTGTAGCCCGCCAGGCTCCTCTGTCCACAGGATTTCCCAGGCAAGAAAACTGGAGTAGGTTGCCATTCCCTTCTCCAAGGGATCTTCCCAACCCAGGGATCTGAGGTAATAATAGAAATAAAGTACATAATAAATGTCATGTGCTTGAATCATCCTGAAACCATCCCCCACCCTGGTCTTCCATGAAAGTCGTTTCTGGTGCCAGAAAGGCTGGGGACAGCTGCTCTCTAAGGCTCTCGAGGTCCATCATCTGGAGGCACTGGTGTAGCTCGACCCTGAGGTTGACTGTCACCAGTCTTCCTGATGAAGGAGATCTGGGAGGGGAAGTCTCACTGTCTCACAAGGTTGGGGAGCATGATTTCCGCTATAATTTTCTTGGGTTGAGACTTCACCCCCTGAGCCTTTGGTGTGCTTGGGGTGGCTTTCCCTGGTGGAGACCCATGAAGGGTAGATTGGCTAAGAGGCATCAAATTCTGAGCAGATCTGCTAGAAGCCTGGTGCAGGCTCTGCTAGAGGCTGAGTGGATCCCTAAGCTCCACAGCATCAGAAGAGGTGCATCTTGGGAAGGGCATGGGATGAACAAGACCTGCCCCGCGCAGACCATCCACAGTGCATACAGATTCCAGGCACACTCATGGGCTAACTGTACGGACATCTTTTGGGCTGCAGTTTCACCATCCAGAGTTCAGCCCATTAAACTATGGTAATTTAGCTCATCATATATATAAAAACAGGCCAGTGGTCAGATTTGGTCCACAGGTCATAGTTTGCTGACCTCTTTTTATAGATGAAAATTAAATTCAGAAAGTTTTCATGTAGAATTATAAAATAACAAGCCACAAAAAATATATGATGACATACGTTTATAAAATAAATAAAAATACTGTACAGAAAAGAGTTACCAAGGCAGGCCTAACACTGAGAAAGGATTACTTGCAAGGCTAGTCCCTGGTTTGGCATCTGGGAACTTGAATTTCAGGAGAGTTCTTATCATTCCTTCTGCCTAAATTACCTGTGCCAAAAACATGGTTGATGGAAACATCTGGTTTCCTTCTGGTACATGCTAGCCAGAGGGTGCCTACTTGACCAGTCTCTCATTAAAACTTCTAAGTGCTAAGCCTCTAGTGAGCCTCCCTGGTAGACAGCCTTTCATACATACTGTCACAATTCATTGCTGGGGGAATTAAATGTGTCCTGTGTGACTACATGGGAAGATGAAGTTTGTCCTTCATTCGCTCTGGACCTGACCCCATATGCCTTTTCCCTTTGCTGATTTTTGCACCGTATCCTTTTGCTTAGTAAATAAGCATGAGCACAGCTATATGTTGAGTCCTATAAGTTCTCCTAGCAAATCAACTTGAGGGTGGTGTTGGGGGGATCTGCTGCATATATACACATAAACATGTACATATACAAACTTAATTCATATATATGAAAAATGGCCGGAAGCACATACAGCAAGCTGTTGTCAGTGATCACCTGTGAGTAGGTGATTATAAATTTAGTGATTTTTTTTTTTCCTCCTGTCTAGATTCTGATCTCACTTGTTATGTTTGGAGAATATAGAAGTCAAAAGGGTCAGTTACTGCATTTCTCTGCTCTTTGGTGATCTTGACTAACTGCCAACTGCAGTCTGAGAATCTGAATCTGTAAGCACAGTTAGGAATTCAGAGGGCCAGCACTCCACAACAATGCAGTGTAACTTGGGTTATGAGCCAGACAACTAGGCAGGCTTGGCTCAAGGCTATTTTCTACAATGGTCCCAATTAAACATTTGAATTACTAAGTATCTATCCAATAAACTGATTTTTCGCTTGAATTAGAGTTGACTATTAAACAGTTTGCAACTAGACAATGTGACTACTAAACATAGGGTTTTTGCTCATTTTTACATTTTTTCTGCGCTGAACATGAATTTATTATTCATAATAAAATTAAGGTAAAAAATGACCACAAATAATATGTGATATCATATTGTTTAAATGATTAGAAGGATTTGAAATTTAAAACTATACACTACTGAATTTTTAAAAGTATGAACCTCAAATTAAGTTCCTAAGCTTTTATGATTAAGTCCTCTCCTCTCCAAGTACAGAAAAATTTCTTTGACAATGAGACAAGATACTGAAAAAGGCTCTTCATTTCCTCTTTCACTATTAAAGATGCCTTTTCAAAAGCACTGTGTCCACAATATTTGCTAATCAGTTTGATTTAAATGGTGTGCTACATGCACCATCTTACCCTCAACTTATTTCTGTGTCCTTCAATCACTTGTTCCTTTGCTGACTGACTCCTCATCACGATATAGATTTGGAAGAAATATTTAATAATTAAAACCTTCACATTTCTACCAGGTCAGTTTATTGCTCTCCCCCTAAAATTTTCTCTAAGTAAAATTCAAATAAATGACCCCACTGGAGCCACAATTATATCTGTATCCACCCCCATAGCATTTCTTGCTTGCTCACTACATTCTAGCCATGACAGCCACCTTTTGTTTCCTTCAGTAGACTTCCCAAGCTCTTTCCTGCATCCAGATGCTTTGCACAGGCTCTTCCCTGCTGCTGGAATGGTCGTTCTCTCATTCTCTGCCTGGCTAAATTCTTCCCTAACTGAGACTCAGAGTAAATACCTTTCCTTTGAGAAAACTTTACTGATGCCATACAAATCTAAACTAGTCACTCATTTTACTGTCAATACTTCCTATACTTTTCCTTCAAATTATTACATAATTTATAATTCTAAGCTTACTTAGGTGATTAATTCATCTATTTTATTTAATTAGACTACAAATGCCAAGAAGGCAGAATCTGTCAGTTTTACTTACTTACTTCAGGATCTTCCTCTTAGCACAGTGTCTGGCACATATAATAAATACCAATTTTAAAAGATATCTACTTTACTGTCTCCCTTAAGTGATTTTAAGTTAAAAGTATTATTATTTCTACATTTAAGTGAGAGTATTAAAGAAGGCAAAAGGAGAAGAAGGTAGCCGAGGATGAGATGGTTAGATAGCATCACTGACTTATTGAACATGATGAATGTGAGCAAACTCCAGGACATAGTGAAGGACAGGGAAGCCTGGCGTGCTGCAGTCAATGAGGTTGCAGAGTTCAGTTCAGTTCAGTCGCGCAGTCTGTCCGACTCTTTGCGACCCCATGAATCGCAGCACGCCAGGCCTCCCTGTCCATCACCAACTCCCGGAGTTCACTCAGACTCACGTCCATTGAGTCCATGATGCCATCCAGCCATCTCATCCTCGGTCGTCCCCTTCTCCTCCTGCCCCCAATCCCTCCCAGCATCAGGGTCTTTTCCAATGAGTCAACTCTTCGCATGAGGTGGCCAAAGTACTGGAGCTTCAGCTTTAGCATCATTCCTTCCTAAGAAATCCCAGGGCTGATCTCCTTCAGAATGGACTGGTTGGATCTCCTTGCAGTCCAAGGGACTTGAGTCCGTGATGCCATCCAGCCATCTCATCCTCGGTCGTCCCCTTCTCCTCCTGCCCCCAATCCCTCCCAGCATCAGGGTCTTTTCCAATGAGTCAACTCTTCGCATGAGGTGGCCAAAGTACTGGAGCTTCAGTTTTAGCATCATTCCTTCCAAAGAAATCCCAGGGTTGATCTCCCTCAGAATGGACTGGTTGGATCTCCTTGCAGTCCAAGGGACTCTCAAGAGTCTTCTCCAACACCACAGTTCAAAAGCATCAATTCTTCTGCACTCAGCCTTCTTCACAGTCCAACTCTCACATCCATACATGACCACAGAAAAACCATAGCCTTGACTAGACGGACCTTAGTCGGCAAAGTAATGTCTGCTTTTGAATATACTATCTAGGTTGGTCATAACTTTTCTTCCAAGGAGTAAGCGCCTTTTAATTTCATGGCTGCAGTCACCATCTGCAGTGATTTTGGAGCCCAAAAAACACACAATTTAGCAACTGAATGACAAAATGCGAATATATATATATATATATATATGTTTTAAAATAATCAAATAGTTTAACAAGTGAGATAGTTTTTATATAAGCACTGTTTATATTTTCCAAATATTTTGCTATCAGTGATGAAGTTTTCCAACCCTTACATTTTCTTTTATATAAGCACTGTTTATATTTTCCAAATATTTTGCTATCAGTGATGAAGTTTTCCAACCCTTACATTTTCTTATGAAACAGTTGTTTTTATTCTTTTTTTTAAGTTCAGTAGCTCTTCTAGAAAAGCAATTGGGTAATCTATAAGGTCACCTTTGTGTCTCTTATTTAAGTGTTAATTTTGAAAAAGTGGCCAGGAAAAATGCAAAATATTGTTAACTCTGGGTGATGGACACATGAAAATTTGTGTTATGTGACAATGTCTGTGCTTTTCAATATTTAAAATGTTTCCCCAAAGTAGGCCAAGAATCACTTCTATAAGGATGATTCCTTATACATTAAGTGTATTAATATACACTTAATTGCATTAATGTATTAATGTAATTATTGTATATTACTTTATATATTACATTACATTAATGTATTATATTAATATATACTTAATGCATGAAGAGACATACTTTGCCAACTAAGGTCCGTCTAGTCGAGGCTATGGTTTTTCCTGTAGTCATGTATGGATGTGAGAGTTGGACTGTGAAGAAGGCTGAGCACCGAAGAATTGATCCTTTTGAGCTGTGGTGTTGGAGAAGACTCTTGAGAGTCCCTTGGACTGCAAGGAGATCCAACCAGTCCATTCTGAAGGAGATCAGCCCTGGGATTGCTTTGGAAGGAATGATACTAAAGCTGAAACTCCAGTACTTTGGCCACCTCATGCGAAGAGTTGACTCATTGGAAAAGACTCTGATGCTGGGAGGGATTGGGTGCAGGAGGAAAAGGGGACAACAGAGGATGAGATGGCTGGATGGCATCACTGACTCAATGGATGTGAGTCTGAGTGAACTCCGGGCATTGGTGATGGACAGGGAGGCCTGGCATGCTGCGATTCACGGGGTTGCAAACAGTTGGAAATGACTGAGTGACTGAACTGAACACATGAAGTGTATTATATATGTTTTACATATTACTTTAAACCCGCTTTTACTTCTTAAGTTACAGAGGAAAAAAAAAGATGGACAGATTATTACATGTAGGTCTCTATTTCCAGTACTACATTCATTTCAGGAGGCTGCAGTATTATAAAACACAGTAAAATCAACATCAAATAGAATTTTTAAAGTCCCATAATTCAAATGATATAATGAAAGTCACACCTAATGGGATCTTCACAGGCACCAAATGGTAACTTGCCGAATTCCAAGCCTCCCACTTCTCCTCCTACAAGGGCATCTATATCTAAAGAAGAAAAATAAATTTCCACAAGTTAGCCAAAAGTGGAGAATAAAGAATTTAAATTTAGTTATGTCAACCTTTTGAGAGATTATAGATTTAAAACTATCTACATTAAGACACAGCAAGTTAGAGAGCAAGCTGTCAGATATTAGACTTCCTCCAAGAATGTTAGAGTTAAAAAAAAAAAAAAGAAAGTTATAGTAAAAGGATACATTTAATTCCTGTTTGTAAAGTGCTAATATTCAAGCCTCATTCTAAATTTTACCCTTCTGAAACAGTCCTTAAATACTATTCAAGAGAATATTATTCTTGTAAATTTAAAAAATTTTCTAAGTACGTGATTAATGTTATCTAAAAGAACAATTAAATAAGTATTAAAATTTTAATCAACCTACATTCATCAGTTTTGCTGTTAATAATTTCAGAATAGCCCAAATTAGTCATCATTAATAAAACTTTAAGCTGACAGTACATGGAAATATCTGAAGCACAGAAAAGAATTTCCATTCCATTATGAATGGTATCTGAGATTAGAGGAAAATTTAGAAGGTAAATCACCCCTTAGTTTCATCCCTCTTGAAGAATAAACACTTCTAAAATATGTCAAAAAGATTTGTCTTCAAAGTAATACAAATGGTTGTTTTTAATTATTCACACAACACTGTGAATTACTAAAGTCTACTGCTGAGTTATGAACACTTACAGATTCACTAAAATCATGTTTGACAAATACCTACACCCTAACTGAATTATTAAAATTAGCATTAAATATGGTTCAATTACTTGAGTCAGTAAATTTTCTCAAATCAATTCATTCCATTTTTCCAACTAAAGAATGCTTCCAACAGAGATCAAAATAACAAGTTTTATTATAAAATGTGAATTAAAGAACTTCAAAATTTATAATAAGCACATGTTTAAAATCAGTGAGCTAGGGCTTCCATGGTGGCTCAGCGGTAAAGAATCCACCTACCAATGTGCAGGAGGCACTGGTTTGATCTCTGATCTGGAAAGATCCCACGTGCCACAGAGCAACTAAGCCTGTGTGCCACAACAAGAGAAGGCACCACAAGTAAAAAGCAGTCCTGCCTCACCACAACTAGAGAAAAATCTGAGCAGCAACCAAGACCCAGCACAGTCAAAAATAATTTTTTAAAAAACTTAGCAAGCTAAAAATTATTACTGGACTATAACTGTATAAAATTTTAATTAAATTAAAAGGTGAAAAGCAACATTGTAGAATCAAAGGATGATGTGACTTGGAGTTTGACCGGATTTAAATGTGAACTTTAGCACTTGGTGACCACGTCACCTTGAGTCAGTTACTTTTGTTTTCTAAGAAAAATAATACTTGTCTCATAAAGTGAAGTGAAATGAAAGTCACTCAGTCGTGTCCAACTCTTTGCGACCTCATGTACTGTATAGTCCATGGAATTCTCCAGGCCAGAATACTGGAGTGGGCAGCCTTTCTCTTCTCCTGGGGATCTTCCCAACCCAGGGATCGAACCCAGGTTTCCCACATTGCAGGTGGATTCTTTACCAGCTGAGCCACAAGGGAAGCCCAAGAATACTGCAGTGGGTAGCCTATCCCTTCTCCAGGGATCTTCCCAACTCAGGAATCAAACCGGGGTCTCCTGCATTGCAGGTGGATTCTTTACCAACTGAGCTATGAGGGAAGCCCCACTTGTCTAACAAGTAAATGAGAATTACATGAAACAGGACATAAAATGCACAGTGTCTAGCCCATATTATATGTTCAGTCTCTTCCCCTTAAAAGGGAAAATATTAAAAATTTATGTGACTTTCAACCCACTGAGGAAGAAGTTAATATTTTGATACTCATTTTTAAAAACTTGCAACAGAACATTAACAAAGGCCTTATTGGCAATCAGAATTATAATGTTAAGATTCTGATTCTTGGACTTCTTAGATCATCAATAGACTATCTGGGGATATCATTAAAATCTGACTATTAATAGAACAACTTTTGAAAAAAGGAAAAGGAAGGTTGGAACTGAAACTTCAAAACTAGATGCCAACTATAAATTGACTGGTGGGTATTGTTTAAGAACTAAAATTACCAAAACAAACATTTGAGTCTTCTAATATAAATCTCAGTTTAAGCTTTAATTTCCCTCTGCTATAGTTTAGATGCAGTTCTCTTATTGGACATTAAGAATTTCAAATTATTCAATGGTATATAGAATAGTAGTAGTACATATAACCACCAAAAGCTAAAAGTACTATGTTAATTTTAGCATCATCCTAAAACTATCAATTTACTATTTTCAATGTATAAAAACAAACCAACCACTTGGAACAAAAATAAACAATAAATATTATTTTATTATAATGTAATTCTCTCTGAGGGAGGTAGAATGAAAAATGTTTTCAGGCTAATAAAATCCTTCTATGATTTATAAGTTGATACTAAATTTCTTACTAGATATACTTGAATATAATTACACTTATATGTGAGAGAAAACATCCAGGAACCTAAACCTCACTTACTTAAGCTAAATGTATACCAGGCTGAGCTTTCCTAAAACTTAGGTACTGCCTGTTTATATCTGTGTCCCGAGCAGGAACAAATTTATAGGCTAAAAATTAATGACTACTAAATGAATCAGTGGAAACAGTGTCAGACTTTGTTTTTTGGGGCTCCAAAATCACTGCAGATGGTGACTACAGCCATGAAATTAAAAGGCGCTTACTCCTTGGAAGGAAAGTTATGACCAACCTAGATAGGATATTCAAAAGCAGAGACATTACTTTGCCGACTAAGGTCCATCTAGTCAAGGCTATGGTTTTTCCAGTAGTCATGTATGGATGTGAGACTTGGACTGTGAAGAAGGCTGAGCGCTGAAGAATTGATGCTTTTACTGTGGTGTTGGAAAAGACTCTTGAGAGTCGCTTGGACTGCAAGGAGATCCAACCAGTCCATCCTAAAGGAGATCAGTCCTGGGTGCTCACTGGAAGGACTGATGCTAAAGTTGAAACTCCAGTACTTTGGCCACCTCATGAGAAGAGTTGACTCATTGGAAAAGACTCTGATGCTGGGAGGGGTTGGGGGCAGGAGGAGAAGGGGACGATAGAATGAGATGGTTGGATGGCATCACTGACTCAATGGACATGAGTTTGGGTGAACTCCGGAGTTGATGATGGACAGGGAGGCCTGGCATGCTACAATTCATGGGGTTGCTAAGAGTCAGACACGACTGAGAGACTGAACTGAACTGAATCAGTACATCAACGGCTAAGTAGGTAAAATGATTTTCATTAATTTTTATAAAAACACAAGTTAAAGTAAAATATTTACAGCTCTTCCCAGCATATGTGTATATATACACGTGTGTGTGTGTGTGTGTGTGTGTGTGTATACACATTTCTTTTTTTTATTTTCTGCTTTCCTTATTTAGCCCTCTTCTTCAAACTCTATAAGGTTCTGTGCATGTCTTGTTCTCAGCATAGGAGAGAGGTTTCTCTTCTTATATTCTCAAAGCAGACATTTTAATCATTCATTATGTACCAATTTTCAGCACACAATGTTCCACAGCAAGGGAATGCTTTATAAATAATATTTTTTTCAAAGACAGATTGTCAAGTAGAGAGTAACTGACAATTAGAGTAATTGTCTAGAGTAATTCTAGAGTTGTCTCTAGAAAAACCTACAATTTTCAAGAGAAAAAAGTGACAAGGGCAATGAAATTAGCTACACTATATACATTAAAAATGAGTTACAAATATTTCAAACACTTGAAACACACTGTTAAATGCTTTTAATTTCTGAATATAGTTATAAATTATCTCACCTGGAGGTTGCTGAGGCCAAAAATACTGCTGCCAATCCTGAAGAACATAGGTAAACCGTATAGCAATATTAACTGGAGGCAATGGAGTTAAAGGACATCCCTAAGAAGTAAATGCAAAGACAATATCATGAAATGTTAGTACTCTTGTAATACCAGACACAAATTTCAAACTACTGAAATAGATGAATTACTACCTTTATGACATGGGGATTTTCAGGTTATAGTGTTAGATATGGCACACATAAACCAGCCATAAAAAATGTATGTATGACATTCTAGCCATTAAAAAGGAAAACTAAGTCACTGAAGTTATTAGAGCCGAAGGTGTAGAATTTAGGCAATCATTTTCATAGGGGAAATTCTCACAGCCTAAAACTTCAAGAGATAAATTAATGCCAGAGAACAAATTACATTAAAATAAAGCTGCTTAACTCTTTGACATAACTCACAGCAAGATCCTCCATGACCCATCTCCTAGAGTAATGGAAATAAAAACAAACCAAAAAAAGGGACCAAATTAAACTTAAAGCTTTTGTACAATAAAGGAAAGCACAAACAAGGTGAAAAGACAACCCTCAGAATGGAAGAAAATAATAGCAAAGGAAACAACTGACAGAAGATTAATCTCCAAATTATACAAGCAGCTCATGCAGCTCAATACCAGAAAAACAAACAATCCAATCAAAAATTGGGCAGAATATCTAAACAGACATACAGAGGGCCAACAAACACATGAAAAGATGGTCAATATCACACATTATTAGAGAAACGCAAATCAAAACTACAATGAGGTATCATCTTACACCAGTCAGAATGGCCATCATCAGAAAGTCTACAAACAATAAATGCTGGAGAGGGTGTGGAGAAAAGGGAACCCTCATGCACCATTGGTAGGAACGCAAATTGATAACAGCCACTATAGAAAACAGTATTAAGAGATTCCTTAAAAAACTAGGAATAAAACTACTATACAAACCAGCAATCCCACTACCGGACATATACCCTCAGGAAACCATAATTGGAAAAGACACATGTACCCCAATGTTCACTGCAGTACTATGTACAATAGCTAGGATATGGAGGCAACCTAGATATCCATCAACAGATGAATGGATACAGAAGTTGTGGTACATAAACACAATGGAATATTACTCAGCTATAAAAAGGAGCACACGAGTCAGTTCTAATCAGGTGGATTAATCTAGACCCTACTATACAGAGTGAAGTCAGAAAGACAGATTTTGTATATTAATGCATATATATGAAATCTAGAAAGATGGTACTGATGATCCTATTTACAGGGCAGCAAAGGAGACAGCCATAAAGAACAGAATTTTGGTCATAGTGGGAGAGGGAGACGGTGGGAAGACTTGAGAGAGTAGTACTGAAACATATAGATGACCAAATGTACAATAGCTAACCAGTGGGAATTTGCTGTATGATGCAGGAAACCCAAAGCCAGTACTCTGTGACAGTCTAGAGGGGTAGGATGGCGAGGGAGGTGGGGGGAAGGTTTAAGAGGGAGGGGACATGTATATGCCTGTGGCTATTCATGTTAATATACGGCAGAAACCATCACTATAAAGTAATGATCTTCCAATTAAAAATAAATTTTTTTTAAAAAGAAATAAACTTTCAAAAAAAAGCTGTTTAAACTACTACCAGGAAGAGATATTACATTCTATTAAGTAAAATACTATTTAAAAATATCTTACACAATTTTAATTACACAAACATAATTTCTTACTAGTCTCTTCAGCCATGTTGAATGTAAAAAAAATGTGAATCATTTTTTAAATAAAGTAAAACTGCTATAAAATGTAAAACCAGGTTTGAGATGTCTTTTTTCCCTTTGAAATGAAAATAAACTCAAAGCCAGTCTTAAATATTTAACTAAAATGTTAGACTGTGACAAATGGTCACTCATGCAAAATAGTTTATATTAATGAATCAGAAAATTAAGATCTATCTTTATACTCATTAATAGTAATAAAAATTAATAATATCCAAACATCTCATGATCTCAGCTTCCCTTAATAATGGTTAAGCTATATTAATGTGGAATAGGAATTAAATATGCATAGGCATGACCTAGTAAGCTTGTGAAAATGCAGATTCAACAATATCCTGCATATCTACCCAGTTTCCAGGTGTTTCTGATACTGCTGGTCAGAATAAATAACATAGACCCTTTAGCTCAGCATCAGTAGCTATAAATGTCATTAGTAACTTTAACTGAATACAAACTCAGTCTCAAGATAGATGCCAAAAAAACGAGAGCTAATTCAGTTTTGCGCAGCTGCGTCCTATAGAAGCAAGGTAAGATTCTAGCTGGTCAGAAATAATTACTTTTTACTTAGGTTTAGGTACAAAATGAGCATTCACCAGTAATTCTAGACCAGTAATGACCTAGAAACCATAATGAGGTCACTTTGACACATAACTTCTGCTCCAGTCACATAGCAACGTTGGCAAACACAGAAAGAGATGACCAAAAAGAAAGAGCTAGGATCAAACATGACTTAATTATCTTCATGGACCCTAGAAAAGGTATAGAAAAGGTACAGAAACTAAAAGTATTAAGTGGGACCCAAGACACATGCTTGCTACGTTCCAGATGACAGCCAGGATTATGGACTGCATTAAATGGATCCAAAAGTACTCAACTCAGACTGAGGGTACTACAAGACTCTCTGCTTATGGCAGACATATGCACAGAGTACTCTAGCTTGGGGCAGTGGCTGTGCTGGAAGGTATCAGGCTAGAAAAAATTGTGTGATCTGGGGAAAAATCCACTCCTATGATCCAAGCCATCCAGGCTTCCCTGGTGGCTCAGAGGTTAAAGCGTCTGCCTGCAATGTGGAAGACCTGGGTTCGATCCCTGGGTCAGGAAGATCCCTTGGAGAAGGAAATGGCAACCCACTCCAGTATTTCTGCCTGAAGAATCCCATGGACAGAGGAACCTGGTGGGCTACAGTCCACAGGGTCGCAGAGTCAAACACGACTGAGCGACTTCACTCACTCACTCACTCATGATCCAAACAAGCAATTAAATGATTCCAAGACTCCATGTGCAATTATACCACAATATCAACACTGAGCAGGCTTCTGAAATAGTCTACAGATAAGAAGCAATCACGAAATTATAAAACCACTAGAGAAGATAGGAAAGTTTAAAACTACAAAAAGATGGCATTAAATATGAGCCTGCAAACAAAACTTTCCCAGAACATGAAGAAATAAACACAGTTCTAAGAAAGATAAATATCCAAATCAGAATATAAAACCATGAAACATAAAGAATATCTGATAGAATGAAGAATGTCTAAATTGAAAAAGGAAACACTACGGTATGAGAGCACTTTCAAACATTTAAAGGATTGTGGCAAAAGAGGATTTAAATTTAAACTTTATGTGACTCCAAGGACAACCACCCTCTGCTGCCACTCTGCAAAAGACGCCTTTTCAAAATATTAGATTCATATGAAAATGAAATAAATTGTCACTGTGGGGCTAAAGTGCCTTGGAACACTTAAAGGGTAATATTTATAAAGACAGATTTATAAAGACAGTATAAGAGAGTTGCATATTAGTAGTTTTATGTAATACCAATAAAGTACCCAAAACAGGTCTCAATTAAGTTCAACTCTTACCAAATCAACTTTCGTATTTAGACCAGTGAGGTTTGTCAAAGTTCTGAAAGATGACGTAATGAACTGATTAGGAACACTTTTTTTTTTTTTTTTTTTACAGTCATATTCTAAATCAGGCTTCACAAATAAATGTGGTCCCTAGTTTCAGTAAGAAGCTGAGTTACGTAGAAAAGTAAAAGATCCATGAAAATAACTTTCACTAATGTTTTTAAAAAGAGGAATAAAACATTAATGTTTGCATCTGACTAGAATTTTATCTAACATAATTGAAGATTTGGTGAGAACAAAGGAAAACTAACGGGGTAGAAATAACACATATTCATCTTTTTCAAAAATTTCTCAAAGCAACACATGAAGAATTAAGCAGTATTTAACACAGCATTTCAAGGCCCAGAAAGGTTTTGGGGGAAAAAGTTGCATATAGACAGGGAACTTTCTAAAAGACATACTTCCATCATTTGTTTAATGGAGATAATTGCAAGAAACCACTCACAATAGTTATTTTGAGGAAAGGGACTAAGGATATAAAGAAGTTTTTACCTCTTTAATTTCTTAACCTGGTACATGTACTTTTTAAAAATGTCAAATAGATTCATCTTTGTAGTGATAATCCTAGCACCATGCTATTTACAGCCTCAACACTGAAAACATACGTTTATGATGTTCTAATCCTAAATATATTTCTATAAATAATATGTCAAAAAATAAATTTCAGCATTTTCTTATTTTTATAATTTTCAAAATTTGTAAACCTTCAGAAAGGCTGCAAAGCTAGTATAACGAATACCCACATGATCTTTTTGACTGAAACTTTTGAAAGTAAATTGCAAGCATCATGGCAACTCACCTCTAAATATTTCCTTCAGCATGTGATTCCTATGAACAAGGATATTATCTTATGCAACCATAACACAATCATCACATTCAAGAATTTTAACACTGATATTATTTTCTAATATATGTCCATATTAAAACTGTCCCACTGTTCCAATTGTGTCCTTTATGGCTATTTTGCTGTGATCAAGGATCACACACTGCCTTTAGCTGTTACATCACTTTAGTCTCTTTTAAGCTAAATAGCTCCCAGCCTTTGTATTGCCTATCATAAAACTGCTATTTTTAAAGAGTAGCACAGGCAAGTCCTCCGTATCTCTGTGATAGTGTTTTTAGAGAAAAATAAAGATGTATTGAGCACATCCAAGGTGGCCCTGTTGCCCTCAGTCATAGCAATATAAGCCAGATTAATTTTAAACATCAAATAGACCCTTGGAAGGAAAAATAGCAATTCAGAACCCAAAAAGTTCACATCTCAGTTGCTCATAGTCAGTCCCCAACAAGCAGATACACAGAGGCCCACTCACACCGTGGAGGGTTGGCAATATTACTGTTAGAGAAAAAGGAATATAAAGAGTTAACACAGTATGTAAACGTTAACCAACCGAACAACCGAAACTAGCTTACAACCTAGTTTTTAGTTTGTACACTAAAAACTAATTGGATATTTGTTTCTTTAGATACACATAGTAATTTTTATAATCAATTACATCTTTCTTCTAAGTAATTATATTATCAATATTAGAAATATTTCTATGAAATCAATAAAATTACTAAATTACTACTTTTATCTGGATCCCAGATAAGACAAAGTATCAATGCCAACTCACAATCTTTGATTTGAAGATATCCAGCAGACCTGATAAATGAGTATATTGATTTGGCACTTTTCGAAGATGAACCATTTCAAAATCAGTTCGGACACCAGGACCCTGACATTCACCCACATACATTCTTCGCCATTTGTGATGAATTTGCACAAAGAGTGGCACCTGGCTGTAGGATATAATTATCAAGAATAGACTGTAAGTTCATTAAACATTGAATAGCTTCTAAATCTTGCTTTATAGTATGACATTATTTTAATCTCAAATATCTAAATAAATAAACAAGGAACATTTCACAGACATATTTATTACAAAGGCATTATTGTTTCTTTTCTCTTTACACTAATAAACTGAAGAAATTACCAAGTGGCACTGTACAGTCAGAAAATTATTTGTAAATGGCTGAAAAATCTTTGAAAAAAAGCAGAATAAAAATTTTCTTGAATAAAAGTGATCCTACCTACTAGGATTTTCAAGGTCATATTAAACTTGATTCACAGGTATTAAACAATACAAGTTAAACCTACATTAGTGGTGAATTATATTTTAATCATTTGAAGATACAGTTGTTCCTCCTTATTCAAAGATTTCCATATCTGAAAATTAGTCTACTCACTAAAATCTATCTTAACTTCAAAAATCAATACTTGTAGCACTTTCAGTCATTTGAAAACATGTGCAGAGAAACAAAAAATTCAAGTTACCTGAATGTATAGTTGTAGTTGAGGCTGAACAAGGTGATGTTCTGTTATCGTTTTAAAATTTAATTTTTTTTAAATTATTTATAATTGGAGGATAATTGCTTTACAGTGTTGCGTTGGTTTCTGCTATACATCAACATGAATCAGCCATACGTATACCCTTCCCTCCCATCTCCCACCTCATCCCACCCCTCTAGGTTGTTACAGTGCCCTGGGTTGAGCTCCCTGAGTCACACAACAAATCCTCACTGGCTATCTATTTTACATATGGTATATGCTTCAGTGCTACTCTCTCAATGGTCCCACCTTCTCTCGCATTGTGTCTGTAAGTCTATTCTCTATGTCTGCATCTCTATTGCTGCCCTACAAATAGGTTCACCAGTACCATCTTTCTACATGCCACATATATGTTAATGTATGATACCTATTTGTTCTTCTCTTTCTGACTCTGTAGAACAGGCTCTAGGATCATCCACCTCACTAAAACTGACTCAAATTCATTCCACTGTGTATAGGTACCACAACTTCTTTATTCACTCATTTCTTGACGGATATTTAGGTTGCTTTCATGCTCTGATTTTGCATCAAAAAAACATTTGGAAGCAAAATACAAAAACAGTACAATTTATTCATTTTAAATGTTATGTAATATTTCAGTAAGTTTCCCTTTAGATATGCTCTCCCTAAAGATTTTATTGTGTTCAGTTCAGTTGCTCAGTTGTGTCCAACCCTTTGGACCCCATGAATCGCAGTACGCCAGGCCTCCCTGTCCATCACCAACTCCCAAAGTTCACTCAGACTCACGTCCATCGAGTCAGTGATGCCATCCAGCCATCTCACCCTCTGTCATCCCTTCTTCTCCTGCCTCCAATCCCTCCCAGCATCAGAGTCTTTTCCAATGAGTCAACTCTTCGCATGAAGTGGCCAAAGTCCTGGAGCTTCAGTTTTAGCATCATTCCTTCCAAAGAAATCCCAGAGCTGATCTTCAGGATGGACTGGTTGGATCTGCTTGCAGTCCAAGGGACTCTCAAGAGTCTTCTCCAACACCACAGTTCAAAAGCATCAATTCTTCTGCGCTCAGCCTTCTTCACAGTCCAACTCTCACATCCATACACGACCACACGAAAAACCATAGCCTTGACTAGACGGATCTTTGTTGGCAAAGTAACGTCTCTGCTTTTGAATATGCTATCTAGGTTGGTCATAACTTTCTTTCCAAGGAGTAAGCGTCTTTTAATTTCATGGCTGCAGTCACTATCTGCAGTGATTTTGGAGCCCCCCTAAAATAAAGTCTGACACTGTTTCCACTGTTTCCCCATCTATTTCCCATGAAGTGATGGGACTGGATGCCATGATCTTCGTTTTCTGAGTATTGAGCTTTAAGACAATTTTTTCACTCTCCTCTTTTACATTCATCAAGAGGCTTTTGAGTTCCTCTTCACTTTCTGCCATAAGGGTGGTGTCATCTGCATATCTGAGGCTGTTGGTATTTCTCCCAGCAAACTTGATTCCAGCTTGTGTTTCTTCCAGCCAAGCGTTTCTCATGATGTACTCTGCATATAAGTTAAATAAGCAGGGTGACAATATACAGCCTTGACATACTCCTTTTCCTATTTGGAACCAGTCTGTTGTTCCACGTCCAGTTCTAACTATTGCTTCCTCACCGCATACAGGTTTCTCAAGAGGCAGGTCTGGTATTCCCATCTCTTTCAGAATTTTCCACAGTTTATTGTGATCCACACAGTCAAAGGCTTTGGCATAGTCAATAAAGCAGAAATAGATGTTTTTCTGGAACTCTCTTGCTTTTTCCATGATCCAGCGGATGTTGGCAATTTGATCTCTGGTTCTTCTGCCTTTTCTAAAACCAGCTTGAACATCTGGAAGTTCATGGTTCACATACTGCTGAAGCCTGGCTTAGAGAATTTTGAGCATTACTTTACCAGCGTGTGAGATGAGTACAAACATGCAGTAGTTTGAGCATTCTTTAGCATTGCCTTTCTTTGGCATTGGAATGAAAACTGACCTTGGTCCTTATATATAATATTCCAATATAATAATGTACAAATACTAGTCCTATATTAATCAAAAACCTAACATTTAGTAAGCAGTTTCCTTCATAAATTTTAATTTAAAATAGTTCTCAAAACTCATGTCTAGGTGTTTTGAAATGTCCACCTACCAGCCAGTGTTTCCCAAAGCAATAGACACAGAGCTCAGAAGAAGATTGCACTTAGATTCACTGAGGACAGCATCATTGTTTGCAGCAGGTGCTATCACCACAAACTCTCGGAGTCCATACCTTCAAAAAAAAAAAAAGAATCACTGCCATTAAACAGGCAAAAATGTCAGAACACAAAAATCTATTATTTGGGAAACATGAAAAATATTTCCCTTAAAAGAAAGTTAGGTTTGAACCACAGGTCTTTCCTTCTTTCCTTCTTAAATGGCAAGCAAACCAATAACAACCTGAATTTCCTTCATTTGGCACAAAATTCACATCATTCATCTACTATTTTCTCTCCATTCTTTACAAATTAGCAGTAATTTGCTGAAATTACAAAGAAAAAAATTAAATAACCAGTTTTGTCTTAAAAGTTAGGTTTCAAAAATAAAACGTGAAAGCCAACAATAACTTCTTGTATTAATTAGCTGATAACATTAAGTCCACTAATGTGGAGAGTTAAAGTTAATAGATTCCCTAAATGTCAGGAAAATAACTATCAGTCATACTTGTGCTAAGTAAGAACATGATTTACTCTTGTTTAGTCGCTAAGTCGTACCTGACTTTTTTTTTTGTGACCTCATGGACTGTAGCCCGCCAGCTCCTCTGTCCATGAGATTTCCCAGATAAGAATACTGGAGTGGGTTGCCATTTAATTCTCCAGATTTACTCTAGTATCATAATTAAAGAATTATTATATTCTTTCACTCAATAACACATATTAGATAGGGATCACAAAATTATCAGAAAATGGCTTACTCCTGGTATCTTACAATAATGGAAACTTCTCATTTAGTTGACAAGTCCATTAAAAACCACAAATCGGCAGCCAAAATTTACAAAAACATTAAGGTCAAACTGGTAATCTTGCCTCCTGAAAATTCCTGTCCTATTCACTTCCTGTTGTGATTTTATTTAACAATATTTTTAATATAAATTTATAAAAGGCATTACTCATGTACCTATTTTAACTTTATGCAGTTATAAATACTTCTTTCTATGAACAGTCTCAAGAAATTCCCCAAAACAGCAGCAAAAAAGATTAAAATTTTTTTTAAATCCAACCATAATCTGTTTACTATTTAGATGACAAAAGTTTTTTTCATCTTCTCACCTCTCCTCCACCCTCCTACCCCTGAAATCAAAATTAGTTATGTAGAAAAGTGAAAGAAAGTGGAAATGAAGTCACTCAGTCGTGTCCGACTCTTTGCGACCCCATGGACTGTCTACCAGACTCCTCCGTCTGTGGGATTCTCCAGGCAAGAGTACTGGAGTGGGTTGCCGTTTCCTTCTCCAGGAGATCTTCCCAACCCAGGGATCAAACCTGGGTTTCCCGCATTGCAGGCAGATGCTTTACCATCTGAGCCACCGGGGTTTCCCTAGTTATGTAGAAGTAGCATCAAATACTGCAAATAACCCAGAGCTGTGAATTTTAGGCTCTAAATCTATTTACATACAGTTTTTTTCTTTTCTTAATATCCTTGGAAGAAAGAAAACAAAAGCACTTGTTTGCCTCAGTATCCCCAGGAACTAGAGTGAAACCGCTGTCAATAGTTCTTGGTCATTCTTCCAAAACTGTTCCATCTGTCCATTGACCCATCTTATCCTCAAAAAAGATTAGATTAATATACCTCCTGTACCTTCTTTTCAAAGGCTCATCTCCCCTACTGGTCAGTACTTTGTTTCCAGTTTTATGCTACTGCAACAATACTGCGACAATTTCTACAGGGTGTAACTGTGGGACAAATTCTTAGAAGTTGCTGGTTAAAAGAACATCTTGAACATCTTTAACTTTGATAGCTGTTGCCAAACTACCTCCTCCCCGTCCATACACATAAAATTGTGCCAGTGTATACTCCTGTTCATAAGAAATAAGCCAAAGTGAACTGCTTCCTATTTATCTGCAATAAAAGTCAATCCTCAATGTATTTGTTTCCACTACCTGGAATGTTTTCCCTACTCAACGGTCATCATGGAACAACAATAGATTCTTTTTTTTTTTTTTTGAAGATTTATCTCAAACACCACCCCATGACCTCTGTTAGATATGCTCTCTTCTTTGATTTCAAATGTATTTTCCCTATCGCTATTATCTTTAAAAGATCAATGCAAACAGGTGGTCAACAGCTACATGAAAAGATGCTAAATATCACTAATCATTAGGGAAATACAAATCAAAACAACAATGACATATAACCTTATATCTTTCAGAGTGATTATCATCAAAAAGTAAAGAAAAACTATTGGCAAGAATGCAGAAAAAAAAGGGAACCCTCAAACACTGTTGGTGGGGATACAGACTGGTGCAACCAGTAGGAAAAACAGTATCAAAGTGTCTTCAAAAAAATTAAAATGGAACTACCTTATGACCCAGCAATTCTATTTCTGGGTATTTACCCAAAGAAAATGAAAACACTAATTCAAAAAGTTATGTGCCCCCATGAACACTGTAGCACCACTTACAAAAGCCAAGATATGGAAACGACATTAATGGGTGAATGAATGAAGAAAATGTGGTGTATGTATATGCAGGATAGAGGAGCCTGGTGGGCTACAGTCCACAGGGTCACAGACTCAGACATGACTGAAGCGACTGAGCACGCACGAATACACACAATAGATTATTATTCTGTCATAGAAAAAACTGAAACCTTACCATGTGCAACAACATGCACGGACGTGAGACCATTATGCTAAGTGAAACAAGTCAGACAGAGAAAGACGAAATAACATAGGATCTCACTTACATATGGAATAAAAACAAACAAAAATGCATGAAGCTCCTAGATACAGACAACAGATTGGTTGCTGTCAGAGGTGGTGTGTGAGAGATGGCAGAAATGGTGGAGAGACCAAAAGATACAAATCTCCAGTTATAAAGGAAGTAAATTATGGGGATGTAATGTACAGCATGGTGACTATAGTTAATAATACTGTACTGTGCATCTGAAAGTTGCTAAGAGAATAAAACTTAAAAATCTTAAAAGTTCTCATCACAAAAGAAAATTCTGCAACTACGTATGTGGACGAATATTAACAGGACTTAATACCCTCTGCTCACAAAAGAGTTCATAAATTTACATTTGGACATAAATGTCTGCTAAAATTAATGTTTGTATCATTTCTATGACTATTTTTTAAAAATAAACAGCAATTAATCAAGGGACTAAATTTCTAACGAGGGTTTCAGGATTAGCCATTAGAAGGTATTTAAAGGATACATATAACAGGAGACATAATTAAGATACAATATTGTAAAGTAACTAACCTCCAATTAAAATAAATAAATTTATATTTTTAAAAAAAGCAAAAAAAAAGATTCCCTCATAGCTCAGTTGGTAAAGAATCTGCCTGCAACGCAGGAGACACGGCACGATTCCTGGGTGGGAAAGATCCCCTGGAGAAGGAAATGGCAACCCACTCCAGTATTCCTGCCTGTAGAATCTCATGAACAGAGGAGCCTGGCAGGCTATAGTCTATGGGGTCACAAGAGTAGGACACGACTAAACCACCATCTTGCCTACACTATAAAACTTGATCATGAAACTGTAAGCAAGTGCCTATCTTTTGAAGAAAGAGGTTTTTATTTTCATCTCCCAGACCTCCCCTGGATCTCTAAAGGCTGGCTAGAGCATTAATTATCAGGATATGTGAACATGTAGAAACCAAGAAAAGATGTTGGGTTGGGAAATGTAACAATTCAGATTACAAATCAACCACATAGTAGAGTCATCAAACTCCAAGTTCCTTGAAAAATATATAAGGTCTGACACACACTCCTAAGTTGTTTTTACAGAAACCAGACCAAACCATATGAAAACTGCTGACTGCAACCATGAAGCCCCCAAACTGGAGCCAGAAAATTGATGATATGTAAAACTTTACCTTGATGCCAACCAACCCAAGAGCTGAGCACAAGCTGATCATGGACCACGCGGCCCCCTCCCTCACAATGCCCTTGAAAACTCTTCCCTGAAAGCTATCATGAAGCTGGGTCTTTTGATCATCAGTTTCCCATTCTCCTTGTTTGGTGACCTGCAATAACACTGTACTTTCCTTTACCACAACTCGGTATCAGTAAATTGTCTTTGCCGTGAGGACCCACATCCAGGTTCATTAACATCATGTCCACATACTTTTAAGACTAGTTTTACAAAATACTTTTTAAAAAGTTAGATAGGGTTAATGCTAACCTGGCAGATGTTTGATATAAAAACTGAAACTAGGAGATAACAAAATAGAAATAGATTGATAAACTTGAACCATCAAAACTCAGCATTTGGCATAAATGTTCTATTTTTTTAAGTTTGATTAATTATATATTAGGTTTTTCTCATTCTGACAATCTTTACTCATTGTCTATGTATAGTATAAATATTTTGCATTATACTCAAATTTGGGGGGTCTGCTTTATTAACTTTCAGTTCAGTTCAGTCACTCAGTCGTGTCCAACTCTTTGCGATCCCATGAACCACAGCACATCAGGCCTCCCTGTTCATCACCAACTGCTGGAGTCTACCCAAACCCATGTCCATTGAGTCAGTGATGCCTTCCAACCATCTCATCCTCTGTTGTCCCCTTCTCCTCCTGCCCTCAATCTTTCCCAGCATCAGGGTCTTTAGTTCAACTTAAAAAAGGAAATACATAGCTGAAAACTTATGTGTATGTTATTCTTCAGTTGCTAAGAAGCTTCATGATTAATTTGTATCCCTGAAAGAATTTTTAACAATTATAATTTCAAAATTCTATTTAAAAAATATGAGAACATTATGAAACCTTGTTAAGATGCCTAGTTCACATTAGACTCCAAATTCAGACACTATCTCATCTTTTGCCATTCTCAACCCTCAGCTTACCCTAAGGCTTCCCAAACTATCTGCAGGCTTCAAGTTCAGTTAGGCATCATCACCTCTACTAACACTCTTCTTCTGCCTTGAATATCTTTTTATTTAAACTCACCTGGCTTATTCTCACTTGCCTTGCAGGATTCAGGTGCAGTATCACCTCTCCTGGAAACATTTTCCTGACTTGATCTATCTAGAAAGGCAGTATCTCCTATGAGTTTGCCTCAAGCTCTGTGTTGCCCTCCATGAAAGCACTTAGCAGTGCTGCCATCTGTTCCCTGATCTCTAAACCCCCTTCTAATCCAAAAGCTATCTGAGACAAGGACCAGTTTATCCTTGATAGCCCAGTATCTGACTCACAGTAAATGTTTCAAATGAATGTTTGTTGAATAAAAGAAAACACATAGTTTTAATATGCCTAATTTTCAAATTATTCTCAAAAGTTTGGTTGTTGCCCTTCTAATCTTTAAGAAAAATCACATGAAAAAATATGGAAGTGATACAGCAAATTGATACGATGTAGGTCCTCTTCCACCCCAAAATACCTGGTAAGATATGATAATTTTTTTGAAATACATAGCTGAACTTGAGATAAAAAAAGGAGATTCCTGAGTCAAAAAACCAAAGAGGGAACTTAAAGGCAGAAATAAGCATGTAACGGTAACTGAAGAAAACCAAGGGATTATCAACTCTGGGTAGACACCAGAACAGCTAGTGACTAAGGATCAGGATCTTACAGGATAGACCATTTAGATGCTAAAAGCCAACCCATGAACAGTATGAAAAGGCAAAAGGATAGGATACCAAAAGAGAAACTCCCCAGGTCATTAGGTGCCCAATATGCTACTGGAGATCAGTAGAGAAATAACTCCAGACAGAATGAAGGGATAGAGCCAAAGCAAAAACAAAGCCCAGCTGTGGATGTGACTGGTGATAGAACCAAGATCCGATACTGTAAAGAGCAGTATTGCATAGGAACCTGGAATGTCAGGTCCATGAATCAAGGCAAATTGGAAGTGGTCAAACAAGAGATGGCAAGGGTGAATGTCGACATTCTAGGAATCAGCAAACTAAAATGGACGGCAATGGGTGAATTTAACTCAGATGACCATTATATCTACTACTGTGGGCAAGAATCCCTCAGAAGAAATGGAGTAGCCATCACGGTCAACAAGAGAGTCCAAAATGCAGTACTTGGATGCAATCTCAGAAACGACAGAATGATCTCTGTTCGTCTCCAAGGCAAACCATTCAGTATCACAGTTATCCAAGTCTATGCCCCAACCAGTAACGCTGAAGAAGCTGAAGTTGAACAATTCTATTGAAGACCTACAAGACCTTTTAGAACTAACACCCAAAAAAGATGTCCTTTTCATTATAGGGGACTGGAATGCAAAAGTAGGAAGTCAAGAAACACCTGGAGTAACAGGCAAATGTGGCCTTGGAATGCGGAATGAAGCAGGGCAAAGACTAATAGAGTTTTGCCAAGAAAATGCACTGGTCATAGCAAACACCCTCTTCCAACAACACAAGAGAAGACTCTACACATGGACATCACCAGATGGTCAACACTGAAATCAGATTGATTATATTCTTTGCA
>SJXQ01009567.1:90937-162082 GCA_006408695.1 Aepyceros melampus | reverse complement strand
CTCAGATATGCAGATGACACCACCCTTATGGCAGAAAGTGAGGAGGAGCTAAAAAGCCTCTTGTTGAAAGTGAAAGAGGAGAGTGGAAAAGTTGGCTTGAAGCTCAACATTCAGAAAACGAAGATCATGGCATCTGGCCCCATCACTTCATGGGAAATAGATGGGGAAACAGTAGAAACAGTGTCAGACTTTGTTTTTTTGGGCTCCAAAATCACTGCAGATGGTGACTGCAACCATGAAATTAAAAGACGCTTACTCCTTGGAAGAAAAGTTATGACCAACCTAGATAGCATATTCAAAAGCAGAGACATTACTTTGCTGACTAAGGTCTGTCTAGTCAAGGCTATGGTTTTTCCTGTGGTCATGTATGGATGTGAGAGTTGGACTGTGAAGTAGGCTGAGCGCCGAAGAATTGATGCTTTTGAACTGTGGTGTTGGAGAAGACTCCTGAGAGTCCCTTGGACTGCAAGGAGATCCAACCAGTCCATTCTGAAGGAGATCAGCCCTGGCATTTCTTTGGAAGGAATGATGCTGAAGCTGAAGCTCCAATACTTTGGCCACCTCATGCGAAGAGTTGACTCATTGGAAAAGACTCTGATGCTGGGAGGGATTGGGGGCAGGAGGAGAAGGGGACGACCGAGGATGAGATGGCTGGATGGCGTCACTGACTCCATGGGCATGGGTCTGGGTGAACTCCAGGAGTTGGTGATAGACAGGGAGGCCTGGCGTGCTGCAATTCATGGCGTCACAAACAGTTGGACACGACTGAACTGAACTGATATGCTTAAATCTGGAGAAGGCAATGGCACCCCACTCCAGTACTCTTGCCTGGAAAATCCCATGGATGGAGGAACCCGGTAGGCCGCATTCCATGGGTTCGCTAAGAGTTGGACACAACTGAATGATTCCACGTTCACTTTTCACTTTCATCCACTGGAGAAGGAAATGGCAACCCACTCCAGTGTTCTTGCCTGGAGAATCCCAGGAACGGGGGAGCCTCATGGGCTGCCATCTATGCGGTCACACAAAGTTGAACACAACTGAAGCGACTCAGCAGCCGCAGCATATGCTGAACAAAGAAGACCTAAATAACTGGAGACCAATTGTGCCATAAAGTGGAAGACTCAGCATATCAATTCTCCACCAAAATAATCTACAGACTCTAAGCAATTGCAATCAAAATCTCAATGAGACTTTTTGTAGATATATACCAATCCTAAAATGTAAACAGAAGAGCAAAGGAGCTAGAATAGCCAAAACAAATTTGAAAAAAATTTTTAAAAAGAAAAAGGAAAGGGACTGTTTCATGTAAACACTTATAAAACCAACAGCATGCAGAAACAAACCCACACAAATGTGGCCAGTGATCTTTGATAGTTGTATAAGTAAAGAAAGGAAACCAAAAAATGCTGTTCGGACAACTAAACATCCACAAGCAAGGAAAGAATATTATACAAAAATCAACTTGAAATGGATAAAAGCTCTAAATACAAAATGCAAAACTTTTAGAATAAAAGAATTGGCCATGTAATCAAAGTTAATGTCACTAGTGACTAAATCATGATGATAATATGACCTTCTGATATACAATAGATACTTCACCTTTATGATCTTTCCAAAGTCATAACTCAAATGTAATCATAAAATTCTTTTTACTTCCAAAAATATTTTAGTGGATACATGTTAAAATTGAGCTCCTTTGCTGTTTTCCTCAAACTACCACAATATTGTTAATTGGCTATACCAATATGGAGAAGGCCATGGCACCCCACTCCAGTACTCTTGCCTGGAAAATCCCATGGACGGAGGAACCTTGTAGGCTGCAGTACATGGGGTCGCTAGGAGTCGGGCATGACTGAGTGACTTCACTTTCACTTTTCACTTTCATGCACTGGAGAAGGAAACGGCAACCCACTCCAGTGTTCTTGCCTGGAGAATCCCAGGGACGGAGAAGCCTGGTGGGCTGCCCATCTATGGGGTCGCACAGAGTCAGACATGGCTGAAGTGACTTAGCAGCAATACAAAATAAAAAGTTTAGAAAAAAAATTTTTTTTTAATTTTTAAATCTCTCAAACTGAATGAGATTCTACAAAATTTCTAACTAGTACCCCTCAAAGCTCCAACTGATCAAAAATGAGGAAAGTCTGAGAAATTTTCACAGGAATATAGACTGAACAATCTAAGGTGATATGATAACTAAATGCAATGCAGTATCTCAGACTAGATCTTTGAATAGAAAATGGATGTTAGTGGAAAAACTAGTTAAATAAAATTTGACTAAGTACCTGGCATGCTGTAGTCCATGGAGTCACAAAGAGTCAGACATGACTTAAGAGACTGAAC
Organism: Aepyceros melampus; assembly: GCA_006408695.1. Classification (NCBI taxonomy): domain Eukaryota; kingdom Metazoa; phylum Chordata; class Mammalia; order Artiodactyla; family Bovidae; genus Aepyceros; species Aepyceros melampus. Next base: position 159,739 of record SJXQ01009567.1, on the reverse strand, counting down.
AACAAAGATGAACTAATGTTTTAACTAATGCACCAATGTTGGCTTTTTGTTTTGACACACATATCATGGTAATATAAACTAACAACAGGGAAGATTGACAGAAGGATATCATGAAAGAGTCTGTAATCTCTGTAACTTTTCTATAAACCTAAAATAAACCACAAATTTTTTCAAGTTTATATATATATATATACATTTTTTAATTTAGAAGAAACCTTTCTGACCTCAGGCAAATGTTCTCAGACATGGCACCAAAAGCATCATTCATAATGTAAAAAACTGATAAACCAAATTGCATCAAATTTTAAAAACTTTATTCTGGAAAAGACACTGTAAGAGAATGAAAAGATAAACTACTGTCTAGAGAAAATATGTGTTCAGTTCAGTTCAATCGCATCCGACTCTTTGCAACCCCATGAATCGCAGCACGCCAGGCCTCCCTGTCCATCACCATCTTCCAGAGTTCACTCAGACTCACGTCCATCGAGTTGGTGATGCCATCCACCCATCTCATCCTCGGTCGTCCCCTTCTTCTCCTGCCCCCAATCCCTCCCAGCATCAGAGTCTTTTCCAATGAGTCAACTCTTCGCATGAGGTGGCCAAAGTACTGGAGTTTCATGCTTTAGCATCATTCCTTCCAAAGAAATGCCAGGGCTGATCTCCTTCAGAATGGACTGGTTGGATCTCCTTGCAGTCCAAGGGACTCTCAAGAGTCTTCTCCAACACCACAGTTCAAAAGCATCCATTCTTCGGCGCTCAGCCTTCTTCACAGTCCAACTCTCACATCCATACATGACCACAGGAAAAACCATAGCCTTGACTAGACGGACCTTAGTCGGCAAAGTAATGTCTCTGCTTTTGAATATGCTATCTAGGTTGCTCATAACTCTTCTTCCAAGGAGTAAGCGTCTTTTAATTTCATGGCTGCAGTCACCATCTGCAGTGATTTTGGAGCCCCAAAATATGTGTATTTAGAGAATGTACATAGAGAAAATATGTGTATTTAGAATATATTAAAATAAAACTCTCAAAACACAACAATAAGAAAACAACTCAATTAAAAAGTGGGCAAAAGACTTGCAGACATTTCACCATAAAGTATATTCATGGCAAATAAACACATGAAAGATATTCAAAATTAAAATTAGGATGAGATACTCTCATTCTAACAACACATCTGTTAGAACAGCTAAACTAAAAAAAACTGACACCAAGTGCTACTGTGGATACAGAGCAACTGAAACTCTCATATGTTGTTAGTGGGAATGCAAAATGGTACATCACTTTGGAAATCAGTTTGGCTATTTCATATAAAGTTAAATATACACTTAGCATGTGACTGGGTTTCCATGTGCTTAATCACACCCTAGGTACTTACCCAAGTAATCTAAACATATATTTTCATATAACAGATCTACACAAAAATATTTACAGCAGGTCTACTCATAAATGTCCAATCTAAGAAATAAATCTATTATCCCTCAACAGGGGAATGAGTAAACAAACTATGGTATACCCCTACAGTAGAATACTACTAATAGAAAGGAACAAACCATTGATATAAAATTACTTCAAATGATCTCAAAAGTATTATGCTAAGTGAAAGAAGACAGTCTCATATGGTTACTATTTGATTCCATCTCTATGAAACTCCTGAAAGGTCAAAACTTAACAGTGACTAAGAACATGTTAATGACTGCCAAATATTAGAACGTAGAAGAGGAGTTTAGAGGAGGTTACAGAACTATCCTATACTCTGTTGTATCAGCTTGAAAAACTACAGGGGACTTCCCTGGTGGTCCAGTAATTAAGAATCCACGCTGCAATGCAGGGAACATTGGTTCGATTCCTGGTTGGGGGACTAAGATCTCACATGCCCCCAGGCCCACACACTCTGGAGCCTATATACTGTAAAACACAAAAAAGACTCCAAGTACTGCAACTAAGACTCAACATAGCCAAATAAGTAAATATTTTTTAAAACTTGTATACAAATGCACATGAAAAAGAAAAATCTGAAAGTGTTAGTCGCTCAGTTATGTCTGACTTTTTGCAACCCTATATACTGTAGCCCTTTAGGCTCCCCTGTTCATGGGATTTTCCAGGCAAGAATACTGGATTGAGTAGCCATTCTCTTCCCAGGGGTCTTCCTGAGCAGGGATTGAACCTGGGTTTCCTGTATTGCAGGCAGATTCTTTACCATCTGAGCCACCAGGGAATGTACACGGTACCATTATTTTCACTCTAATGGTAGATAGCAAAGAGGAGATAAGGAACCTCTCGCTGAGGGTAAAAAAGGAGAGTGAAAAAGCTACCTTAAAACTCAATATTCAAAAAACAAAGATTACGGCGTCTGGTCCCATGACCTCATGGCAACAGATGGGAAAAAACTGGAAATGGGGATGGATTTTGTTTCCTTGGGCTCCAAAATTACTGCAGAGGGAGTGTAGCCACGAAATTAAAAGATACTTGCTCCTTGGAAGAAAAGCTATGAAAAACCTAGACAATGTATTAAAAAGCAGAGACATCATTTGCCAACAAAGGTCTATATAGTCAAAGCTATGGTTTTTCCAGTAGTCACGTATGGATATGAGAACTGGACCATAAAGAAGGCTGAGAGCTGAAGAATTGATGCCTTCAAATTTTGGTGCTGGAGAAGACTCTTAAGAGTCTTTTCGATTGCAAGGAGATCAAACCAGTCAATCCTAAAGAAAATCAACCCTAAAGATTCATTGGAGTGACTGATACTAAAGCTGAAGTTCCAATACTTTGGTTACCTGATGGGAAGAGCCTACACACTGGAAAAGACCTTGATTCTGGGTAAGACGGAAGGCAAGAGAAACAGGCAGCAGAGGATGAGATGGTTAGATTGCATCACAGACTCAATGGACGTGAGTTTGACCAAACTCTGGGAGATAGTGAAGGACAGGGATGTCTGGCGTGCTTCAGTCCGGCAAAGAGGTGGACTCAACTTAGCAACTGAACAACATATGTGTTAAAGTTCAGTGAACATCAAAAAAAGTCCAACTTACTGTATGTTAATTTCTAAAATAAAATTTTATAAAAATGGGAACATTAAAAAACTAACAAGTGATTTTCATTAACAAATAAACAAATCACTAACAAGTGATTCATTAATCTAATACAAAGAAAGATTTCATGAATTCACTCAATAAATATTTAACCATGGACTATGTGTCAGTACACTTTTTTGAAATATTAAAAAAATCTGAACAGAAATTATATAACAGTATTTCAATTTTGATATATATGTATAATGTGTTATTATCTTATTAAATCCTCACAAATACTCTCAAAGGTACATATTATTTATTGACTTCACCAACTTAGAAACCAAATCAGCAAAATTAAGTTTTGCCCAAAGTTTCTGAGGTAGTAGTACCGGAGCTAGAAATTAAATATTAGTTTGTCTAATTCACTGCGTGGCCAAACAGTAGATCAATTAATGCTGAATGAATGAATGTAAATGCAAACTCTATGACACCATGCTGCCTTCTGATATATTTTGTCATATTAAATGTATGTATTTATATTCTAAAAGATAAGAGAATCAGGATGGGGACTTCCCTGGTGGCTCAGTGGTCAAGAATTTGCCTGCCAATGCAGGAGACAGGGGTTCAGTCCTGGTCCAGGAAGAGCCCACATGCCACAGAGCAACTAAGCCCATGTACCACCACTACTGAGACTGTGCTCTAGAGCCAGTTAGCCACAGCTACCGAAGCCCACGTGACCTAGAGTCTGTGCTCCACGATAAGAGAAGCCATGGCAGTAAGAAGCCCACATATTGCAACTAGAGAGTAGCTTCTCCTCACAGCAACTAGAGAAAATCCTGCACAGCAACAAAGACCCTGCACAACAAAAATAAATAATAATAAATAATGGGACTATTGATGAAACATTATCCAGTTTATTGCATATGCAAATAATTTTGTTTATGTGTCAAATAATCTACTTGATACAATAAATACAATGGAATGAAACAGATTATCATTCTTCCCCTTCCTTAGAAATTCTTTAATTTAAAAAAGAAAAATCAAAAGACTGACTCAGGCCAACAGAGTAAATTAAAACCAGGATACAAATTTTCTTTAACTAGGTCTTCTTTCTTGACCATATACTTTTATGCTTGGGCCATTTTGGTGGTAATATGTTTTTAACACTAACATCTCCAAAATAAAGAAATGCTGTGAATAAATGAAAAAAATTAAAAGAACTTCAGAGAGATTACAAGACTTTTTAAATATGATACTCAAATTAACACATCACATTTATAACTAAGACACAATCGAGTTTTGATAACATAACTGAGATCAACATTTTATGTCAATTCAATTTTCAACAATATATATGAAGCTTTCTATATTTAATTGTTCTATGCTAGTCATCAGAATCATAGTTAATACAACCTGGACTATGACTACTGCGCAAAAAAGAGTTAACAGCCCTGTGACTGCTACCCTCAGAAAGGCCTACTTGCAAGGCTGACCTCTGGTTGGTATTTGGGTATGGGTACTTGGATTTGGGGAGGGGGAGGGGGTCACATCATTTATCCTAACTGATAAAGTTATTGTGCCTAAATTGTACAAACAACATGGTTTAAACAACAGGTTTACCTGCTTTCCTTCTAGGAGTCTGAAATTTTCTTATGTCACAGTCAGAAGGTACCTACATGACATGTCACTAGTTAAAAACCTGAGAGAGCTGAGCTTCTAAGAAACAAGTTTCTCTGGAGACAACATTTCATATGTATTGTCACAACTTGTTGCTAAGGGAATTCAGTATGCCCTGTGTGACTCCATTAGGAAAGGACTCTTAAACACTTGCACTTCCTCCAAACTTTGCCTCAGGCACTTTTCCCCTTTGCTGATTTTGCTTTGCATTCTGTCACTAAGAAATCCTAGCAGTAAGAGCAACTATCAATACATGCTGAGTCCCGTGTGAATTCCTAGCAAATCATCTATCTTGCGGGCAGTCTGGGGGCCTCCCTGACATACATTCTAAAAGTTATTTGTGTAAAATGTATACTTACCATCTTACCAGGCAATGTGCTCTGGGAGGAAAGTCATTATTCATACACAGCAAATCTTGCATAGATTGTGGAATAACATCTACAGAAACATTTGATAATGAACAAGTGAGTACATTCATTCTAAGGCAGAATTTCATCATAAAATTTAAAGATATCATTCTATAACACTTCTTGCTAGTCCATGTAGTTTTGCCATTGCTTAGGGCTAAAGTTAAACTTTGGAAGGACACCGATATCTCTCTCTCACTCTTTCTTTTCTTAAAAAAAAAAAAAAAAGTCAGTCTATTAAAAATATATATATATCATTCTCATGTTTATAGTATTTTCCATTCTTCTAAATCATGACTCAAACAATTCTTCATTCCTTACTAGAAAGCCTTGGTTTTTTTGTTTTGGCATGCCCTTGTCTTTACTTTACTTCAAAATTTATATTAAGTCTGTCAATTCTATATCACCTCCCATAGCTAGCCTTTGTTCATCTCTGGCCATCTTAAATATTCTTATAAAACCACTAAGCTTTTTCTCCTTTATAACCCACATATCTGGAAGTACTTGCATTACAATCTGTAATAAGATAATAATATCAATGATCATTATTTATACTTGAAAATACACAGTAAGTTCAAAGCATAAAAAATTGTTCATAAAAATACTTCCTTTTGCTATACAGCTATACTTGCTTAGCAAATTTATATTTTGTTAATCTGTAAAAAGAATAAATAGAATACTAATAACTTGATGCTCTACTTAACTAAAGCAATAAGCAACTCAAATAATCAGTACCCAAATCTTCTGACCTTTGATAATATAGTTTTAAATGTGTATCTCCAAATTAACTGAGCTGATTTGCTTCTAACTTCTATCATTAGTTACAGCTTCGATCACAACCAAATTAAAACTGCCAAATACATACACATGCAGCAATAATGCCTTAACTATCTTAAATTCATTCATTATCTCTCATCATTCCAGTCTCCTTTCTCTATCTCAGAAACACTGATTCTAAGCCTCCTTATTACAACAGCTTTTCCTTGATGTATGTTTTCTCTACAAATTAACAACACACAAGATTTCTATACCTTGAACAGTTTCCGTCATTAATCAGCAGAATGCTGGACCCAGAAATCACTAGGCTATTATTAGGGTCCACCAGCTACATGTATTTCCCTCTTCCCCTTATTCCTAAAGTATATATACTCATATTCTGGTTTATTTTATTTTGTTGTATAATTGTCTTATCCATGTATATACATGGTCAAATTATCTATCCTAGTTTATGGATCTAAATGCAGATGATATCTAATTGTTTTGTGAAAATAATATATACAATAGAAAAGGTAATATAATTTTATTCCTATGTAAGAAAAGGTACAAAATATTTCAGGCTTACACTTAGAAGTGATAATCTGTTTTGCCATCAAAACTTGAACACTCGTGCCTACTTATTTTCTGAGTGAATGAAAAAGAGTATTTGACCAGATTGAAAATTCACACTTTTTAATACCTTGCTCACTCACTGTTTTATACTAGCAGATCTCAGAACAAAGATTTTGGATAATGTGACCTATTAACAACTGTAAGCACCATCTAACATTGGGCCAGGTACTGAAACAGGTACTTTATTTCAAGAGGAAATGCAAAATTTAATAAAATTAAAATATTAACTCAATTAGAAATTAATGTATTTCAAGTTAGTGATAAATTATGAGATTATAATATTTAAAAAGGACTATTTTAACATGTACTCTTCTCTTAAAATAACTGGTAATATATGTGTGACAAACTGGGGGAGTATGACTGACATATATTCACTACCATGTGTAAAATAGCTAGTGGGAAGCTGCTATATAGCACAGGGAGCTCAGCTCCATGCTGTGATGGTCTAGGGGGTGGGATGGCGGTGGGGAGGAGAGTTCAAGAGGGAAGGGATATATGTATACATGTAGCTGATTTACTTTGTTGTACAGCATAAACTAACACAACATTGTAAAGCAATCATACATCAATAAAAATATAAATAAATAAAATGATTGATAATATAAATTAAAATTACCTTTGCAACTTTGTAGGGGGAAGAAATAAAACTCTCAGAATCCTTTATTAAGCTGCAAAGGATGTTTGCTAGCTTGAATACTAATTGCAATGCTTGTACAAGAGGCTGATAACGTTAGTAATGATGAGATATACACTTACGTACAGTATCTTATTAAATCTTCCCACTTACTCTCCAGGTAGTATTACTTCATTTTACAAATGAGATCAGTCAAGCATAGAAAGGTCAAATAACCAGTAAGCAGAAAAACCAGAAGTTTAATCCACTTGATCTGTCTCCAAAGCCTGGGGCATACACAAAGCCAACACTGACTAATCAATAAACAGCTTTCAAAAATTCTTCAAAGCCTAGTTTAGTTACTTAATTCTCCATAACACCTTCTCGATCTCTCTGGATTAAAACTGATCTTTTCTCCTCTGAACTCCAGTAGAACTTTGTGCTTTGGGATAGCATTTATCACTTTTTACCTCTTATTATTGTTACTTACCTATAGACTTTATATCCCTATTGAAATGTACATTTTCTCAATTGGACTTTGCACAGAACCTAGCACATGTTTGGTTGGTCGTGTCCAACTCTTGTGACCCCATGGACTATAGCCCGCCAGGCTCCTCTCTGTCCATGGGATTCTCCAGGCAAGAATACTGGAGTGGGTCGCCATTTCCTTCTCCAGGGGATCTTCCCAACCCAGGAATCAAACCTGGGTCTCCTGCGTTGCAGGTAGTTGATTTACCTACTGAGCTATGAGGGAATCCCTAGCACATGTTAGGCACTCTACAAATAAATGATTTAACTAATTTAAAATTGAATGATGCTGTGATAATTACTCTGCAAAGATCGTACTCTATTTCAGGTGTGGTGAAACAACTGTGCATATGTAAAATATCTCCAGAGAATACTATTTAATTAAGTGAACTAAATTCAGAATTCAAAGTTAAAATCACTCTTACAAGAGTTTAAAAATATGTAGTGAAAACTTACCTTCTAGTATTTCATCCTTTCCTTCTTTATCAGTGGCTTCTTGTACAAGATAATGATGAGTGACTGAGAACTTGAAGTCTGCAAAGGAAATCTCATCTGATTTCTCCTCCCATGTCCCAGAAGTAAATATACCCTGTATTTCACAGAAAAACAAAAAAAGAAAAAACATGCACCATAACATATTCAATAGTTACCATTAGCTTTTTTTTTTTTTTTTTACCATTAGCTTTTTAACCACAGATCTTTTTTCCCTTTTTCTGCCTCTTAATCTAAAAGCTTGATCCTATATTTATCCTTCCCAAAAGGGAAAAGGAAAAACATACAAGTGAATAAACCAAGAGGAAATTATTTATAAGTGATTTATCACAGTGGTCCTTTAAAAAGAAAACGTCCCTAGAAAATTAACTATCAAGTGACTAATAAATTGTAATTTTCAAGTAATCAAGCAATTTTGGTAAGATGAGTCTCTATATAAAATAATGAATATATAGTAAATCCCATGCCTCTTCACATACCAAAAAAAAAAAAAAACCAACCCTCTCTACCAACAGCAGAATCTCAGTACCTTTTAACAGAAAATGGTTACATTTCATAAATTTAAAAAATTAGAAAAATACATGACAATAAAATATTATAAAAATCTCAAATCTAATAACATCACTATGTAGTACACGGCATCACTGGAGATCAGAAATTGCTTCAGAAACAAGCAAATCTGTAAAATCAATTTAAGTGACATGACATCTGTAGCATTTATTTGCTTAACAGGTTCTGTGAGTTTCTTTATCGAGCTCTGGCATTCAAGTATTTTCATTTAAATATCAACTTGATTGGAAAATATTTTAATTAAAAGTTTCAAACAGCCCCCTTACTTACATAATATAATCATAAAAAAGAATTTTTCCCACAAAGCTTCTGGTTTCCCATTGCTGTTCTTTCCACTGGAGAAGTCTATAGTCATTACAGCATAGCACCACCAAGAGGCAGAAACACTAACTCAGCAACTTTCAAGTACAGAGAGCCCCAAACTAGATAAGAAAATGTGAGGAATGATTCTGTGAGTCATAGAGTTTTTTAAAGTGTTGTTTGGACTACACCTACCATATAACATCCAGTAGTTTTATGCACTCTTGGAAAGGCATATAAAATTCTGAATCTTTTTGTGAGGAGAATAACCACCACGTATCCTACATATCACAGAAAACTAACCAAACTGATCACATGGATCACAGCCTTGTCTAATTTAATGAAACTATGAGCCATGCTATGTAGGGCCACCCAAGACGGATGGGTGACAGTGAAGAGTTCTGACAAAACGTGCTCCACTGGAGAAAGGAATGGCAAACTATTTCAGTATTCTTGCCTTGAGAACCCCATGAACAGTATGGCAGAAAATGAAGAGGAAATAAAGAGCCTCTTGATGAAGGTGAGAGAGGAGAGTGAAAAGCTGGCTTAAAACTCAACATTCAAAAAACTAAGATCATGGCATCTGGTCCCATCCCTTCATGGCAAATACATGGGAAAACAATGGAAACAGTAATAGACTTTATTTTCTTGGGCTCCAAAATCACTGCACATGGTGATTGCAACCATGAAATTAAAAGACGCACGCTCCTTGAAAGAAAAGCTATGACCAACCTAGACAGCGTATTAAAAAGCATAGAATTACTTTGCCAACAGAGGTCCATATAGACAAAGCTATGGTTTTCCCAGTAGTCATGTATGGATGTGAGAGTTGGACTATAAAGAAAGCTGAGTGCCAAAGAATTGATGCTTTTGAACTGTGGTGTTGGAGAAGACTCTTGAGAGTCCCCTGAACTGCAAGGAGATCAAACTAGTCCATCTTAAAGGAAATCAATCCTGAATATTCATTGGAAGGAATGATGCTGAAGCTGAAACTCCAATACTCTGGCCACTTGATGGGAAGAGCCAACTCATTAGAAAAGACCCTCATGCTGGTAAAGCCTGAAGACAGGAGAAGGGGATGACAGAGAGTGAGATCATTGGATGGCATCACCGACTCAATGGACTTGAGTTTGAGCAAGCTCTAGGAGTTGATGAAAGACAGGGAAGCCTGATGTGCTGCAGTCCATGAGGTCGCAAATAATCAGACACAACTAAGTGACTGAACAATAACATGCTACATATTAAAATCTATGATTTTTTTTATATGTTAGGTTTCTTTAAACTGAGGTTAACCTATGTTAAATTAAGATACCTATAACCTAAACCAAAAGTCTCAAACTGTAATAAGCAATAATGATACACATAAGAACTTGGTTTGTTAGGAAGAAAGCACACTATAAAGCAGTGAAATCTAAAACTTAGGTAGGGGGAGAAGTTCAGAAAACAAGAGATAAGTTCCATTGCAAGCTTACAAAAAGCTGAAAAAAATTTTTTTGGTTTTTTTTTTTTTTTTAATTGAAATATACTTGGTTTACAATGTGTTAGCTTCTGATGTATAGCAAGTGATTCGGTTATATATTCTTTTTCATACTCTATTCCATTATGGTTTATTACAGGATATTGAATACAGTTACCTGTGCTATACAATAGGACGTTGCTCTTTATCCATTCTATATATAATAGCTTGTATCTGCTAGTCCCAAACTCCCATTCCAACCCTCCCCTACCTCCCTTCCCCCTTGGCAACCACAAGTCTGTTTTCTATGCCTTTGAGACTGTTTCTGTTTCATATGTAAGTTCATTTGTGCCATATTTTAGATTCCACATATAAGTGATACCATATGGTATTTGCCTTTCTCTTTCTGATTTGCTTCACCTAGTATGATAATCTCTAGATCCACCAATGTTGCTACAAATGACATTATGAACTATTATTTTAAAATGAGACAAAAGTAGACTTGCCTGGTGGGCCAGTGGTTAAGACTTGGCATTTTCCACTGCAGGGGGCATATGTTCAATCCCTGATCAGGGAAGAAAGACCTTGTATGCCTCATGGCACAGCCAAAACAATTTTTTGTATTAAATATTTTAAAAGAACATATATTTAATAAAAAAAAAACCTAAGTTTTTAAAAATGATACAAAGAAACATCATTTGATCCTACTCCTGCATTCTTGGTACCACAACTGTCAACCTTACTAAACAGCTATCTCAAGGTGGATTTGGTTATATTCAACATAGAGGACATCCAGATTCTGTATGCAGAACAAACTTAAGATAATTTAGCTTGATTGAAAAATAACACTCCAACCTCCCTTCTTCAATTCCATTATGACACAGTCACTTCCAAAGATTATATTTACTACTAGAAACAGAAAGGTCAACTTTTAGTTCAGAATTAATCTAATAATTCAAATATAACTTCTGATGGCCCTACTCAGACAATAAAAAGAAATAAGTATACAGACTGGAAAGAAATAAAACCATCTTCTTTCACCAATGGCCTGATTATGTACATAATATGCCCAAACAAATCTACAAAGTACTAAAACTAATGAATTTCTGAAGTTGTGGAATTCAAGGTAGTATACAAAAATCATCTGCATATATATATATATATATATATATATATGTATACACACACACACACACCAAGCAAACACTTGGGAAATTAGTATTTCTTTTTACATATCACTCTTAAGACATAAAAAAATCAAATATCGTTGGCAGAGACTCAATGAAAGGTGACCAAGAACTCTACATAAAAATACCTCAAAGTATTGCTAAAAAGATATTAAAGACCTAAACAGAGATATCATGTACACAGACTGGAAAGCACAATACCATTTAGACGTCAATACTAATCAAATCCAATCAAATCCTAATCAATATCCCAGCACCCATTTTGTAAAGACTGACAACCTGATTCTAAAACTCATATGAAACTCCAAAGAACTCAGAGTAGCTAGAATAATTTTGATGAAAAAGTATACTGACTTTAAGATTTACCTTGCTATACTTAAGACAGTATTCAGTTCAGTTCAGTCGCTGAGTCGTGTGCAACTCTTTGCAACCCCATGAATCGCAGCACGCCAAGCCTCCCTGTCCATCACCAGTTCCCGGAGTTCACCCAAACTCATGTTTATCAAGTCGGTGATGCCATCCAACCATCTCATCCTCTGTCATCCCCTTCTCCTCCTGCCCCCAATCCCTCCCAGCATCAGGGTCTTTTCCAATGAGTCAAATCTTCGCATGAGGTAGCCAAAGTACAGGAGTTTCAGCTTCAGCATCAGTCCTTCCAATGAACACCCAGGCCTGATCTTCTTTAGGATGGATAGGTTGGACCTCCTTGCAGTCCAAAGGACTCTCAAGAATCTTCTCCAACACCACAGTTCAAAAGCATCAAATCTTCAGCGCTCAGCTTTCTTCACAGTCCAACTTTCACATCCATACACGACCACACGAAAAACCATAGCCTTGACTAGACGGACCTTTGTTGGCAAAGTAATATCCCTGCTTTTTAATATGCTATCTAGGTTGGTCACAACTTTCCTTCCAAGGAGGAAGCGTCTTTTAATTTCATGGCTGCAATCACCATCTGCAGTGTTTTGGAGCCCCCCAAAAATAAAGTCTGACACTGTTTCCCCATCTATTTCCCATGAAGTGATGGGACCAGATGCCATGATCTTCGTTTTCTGAATGTTGAGCTTTAAGTCAACATTTTCACTCTTCTCTTTCACTTTCCTCAAGAGGCTTTTTAGCTCCTCTTCACTTTCTGCCATAAGGGTGGTGTCATCTGCATATCTGAGGTTATTGATATTTCTCCCGGCAATCCTGATTCCAGCTTGTGCTTCTTCCAGCCCCACATTTCTCATGATGTACTCTGCATAGAAGTTAAATAAGCAGGGTAACAATATACAGCCTTGACGTACTCCTTTTCCTACTTGGAACCAATCTGTTGTTTCATGTCCAGTTCTAACTGTTGCTTCCTGACCTGCATGCAGGTTTCGCAAGAGGCAGGTCAGGTGGTCTGGTATTCCCATCTCTTTCAGAATTTTCCAGTTTATTGTGACCCACACAGTCAAAGGCTTTGGCATAATCAATAAAGCAGAAATAGATATTTTTCTGGAACTCTCTTGCTTTTTCCATGATCCAGCAGATGTTGGCAATTTGATCTCTTGTTCCTCTGCCTTTTCTAAAACCAGCTTGAACATCTGGAAGTTCACGGTTCACATATTGCTGAGGCCTGGCTTGGAGAATTTTGAGCATTACTTTACTAGCATGTGAGATGACTGCAATTGTGTGGTAGTTTGAGCATTCTTTGGCATTGCCTTTCTTTGGGACTGGAATGAAAACTGACCTTTTCCAGTCCTGTGGCCACTGCTGAGTTTTCCAAATTTGCTGGCATATTGACTACAGCACCCTCACAGCATCATCTTTCAGTATTTGAAATAACTCAACTGGAATGCCATCACCTCCACTAGCTTTGTTCGTAGTGATGCTTTCTAAGGCCCACTTGACTTCACATTCAAAGATGTCTGGCTCTAAGTGAGTGATCACACCAACATGATTATCTGGGTCGTGAAGCTCTTTTTCGTACAGTTCTTCTGTGTATTCTTGCCACCTCTCTTAATATCTTCTGCTTCTGTTAGGTCCATCCCATTTCTGTCCTTTATCGAGCCTATCTTTGCATGAAATGTTCCTTTGGTATCTCTAATTTTCTTGAAGAGATCTCTAGTCTTTTCCATTCTGTTCTTTTCCTCTATTTCTTTGCATTGATCACTGAGGAAAGCTTTCTTATCTCTTCTTGCTATTCTTTGGAACTCTGCATTTAGATGCTTATATCTTTCCTTTTCTCCTTTGCTTTTAGTACTGGCATAAAGACAAACAGATGAATGAAACATAACAGATAATCCAGAAATATATTCACACTCATACATCATTTTACAACAAGGGAACTACTACAGTTCAGGTAGGGAAAGGATGGTCTTTTTCAACAAATGAGTCTGAAATAATTAGATATTTATATCAAAGAGAACACAACCTTGAAATAGGCAAAGATTCATCTGACAGGACACAAAGGTTACTAAACAATAAGATCAAAACTGAAGAAATAAACTTCACTAAAATCAACATGCTTATCAAAAGACACAATTAAGGAAATGATTAGGGAAGCCAGGAGCTAGTGGAAAGGCTGAAAATACTTTATCTGATAAGAGTCACAACCAGGATATATGAGGATACTTTTTAAAACTAAATAATCCAATTTTTTTTAATGAGCAAAATACTTGACAGGCACTTCCCAAAAGAAGCTATGAATGACTAATAGTTAACTGTGATGAATTATGAGATGATACTGAATATCAGCAGTCATCAGTGAACTGCAAATGAAGACCACAATGAGGTACCACTTCATACCCAATAGGATGACTAAAAATGAAAATCTAACAATGTGACAAACGTCAGAAGGTAGAGCTACTTGAAATTTCACACACTGCTAAGAATATGGTACAACCTTGTACTTCAGAAGAGTCTGACAGTTTCTAAAAAACTGAACAAAAGACCCAGTAATTCTGCTCCTGAGAATATAATCAAGAAATAAATCAAAGTATAAGTTTACCAAATCATCCCCAGCAGCTTTATTAGTATAAAAAAGATGATTTAAATGTCTATTAATAAGAGAAAGAATAAACATACTGTAGTATAATCATACAAAGAATGGCATGTGCAATATGGACAAATTTTAAAAACATGTTGAGCAAAAAGTCAGATACAAGAAATACATAGTGTATGATTTCACTTATATGAAACTCAAGAATGGATATAACTAATACATAGTGAAAAAAATAAGAATTTATGAGGGCTTCCCTGGTGGCTCAGTAGTAAAGAATCTGCCTGCCAATGCAGGAGACACAGGTACAATCCCGGTCCAGTAAGATCCCACACACATTGGAGCAACTAAGTGCGTGTGCCACAACTACTGAGTTTGTGCTCTAGAGCCCAGGAGCCACAACTACTGAGCCCATCTGCCATAACTACTGAAAACTGAGTACCTAGAGCTCGTGCTCTGTAACAAGAGAAGCCACTGAAATGACAAGTCCAAGTATTGCAACTAGAGAGTAGCCCCACTCGCCACAACTAGAGAAAAGTCCATGTAGCAACAAAGACCCAGCGGAGCCAAAAATTTAAAAATTGCATTAAAAAAAAGAACTATGGCTGCTTATGGGATTAACCAAAGATAAAAACAAGGAATATTTCTAGGATGATGAAAATGTTCTAAATTTTAGTTTAGATGGTAGTAACATGGGAAGATACATTTGTGAAGATAAACTGTAAACTTAAGTTTCATACATTTTACTGTGAGTAAACTATTACTTAACAAAGAAAAAAATATCATGAGGATGCTGCTGCTGCTAAATCACTTCAGTCGTGTCCGACTCTGTGTGACCCCATAGACGGCAGCCGACAGGCTCCCCTGTCCCTGGGATTCTCCAGGCAAGAACACTGGAGTGGGTTGCCATTTCCTTCTCCAATGCATGAAAGTGAAAAGTTGCAGTCCATGGGGTCGCTGAGGGTCGGACATCATGAGGATAATCCTTTAAAAAGAGATGAGATATGAGGCAATATTAAAAGTTCTGAGGAAAATGTGGCACATAGAGGAAGATGTTCTTTCCCAAAAGAAAATAGCAATTACATAAGAACAACATGTACTAAACATCAGCATAACGTGGGCCCAACAATCCTTTCCACTAATCTTTCAACTTACTCAATGAATTTTAGAAATACTCTCTGCCTGAACTTTGGAGGGCCTTCTCTTTAGGTGAAAGTGAAAATGTTAGTCATTTAAACTTAAAGTCGCTCAGTCATGTCAGAGTCTTTACAACCTCATGGACTAAACAGTCCATGGAATTCTCCAGGCCAGAAAATTGGAGTGGGTAGCCATTTCCTTCTCCAGGGGAATCTTCCCAGGAATTGAACCGGGGTCTCCTCCACTGCAGACAGATTATTTACCAGCTGAATTACCATGGAAGCCCTGTAGTCATTTAGTTGTGCCTGACTCTTTGCGATCCCATCAACCACAGCCCACCAGGTTCCTCTGTCCATGGAATTCTTCAGACAAGAACAGTGGAGTGGGTTGCCATTCCCTTCTCCAGGGGATCTTCCTGACCCAGGGATCAAATACAGGTCTCCTGCACTGCAGGCAGTTGAACCCTTCACAATGTCAGGCCCAGACTGTGTTAATAGCTTTCCACTGGCCTCCGTATCTCTAATCTATGATCCTTCTTCCATATGCTTACCTTCCTAAAACAAAAATTTGATACTGTTCCTCCATTTAAAATACTTCAGTGAATTTCTAGAACCTATATACTGGCTTCTAGAGATGTTTAATCATGCATTCTACCAGTAAAAGATGTTGAGTATCCATCTCCATATATGTATATATTTATTAACAAATTAAGCTTTATACATCAATAGATTATGCATATACATAAAAAACTAACATTAAGAAGAGATATAAACAGGCAATATAATTCAAAGTTATAAGGCACAAATGACTGATCACAAGCACCTCTAAGTCTGGCATGTAATTCAGTTCAGTTCAGTCGCTCAGTCATGTCCAACTCTTTGCAACCCCTTGAATTGCAGCATGCCAGGCCTCCCTGTCCATCATCAACTCCCGGAGTTCACCAAACCATGTGCATTGAG
The DNA here is from genome assembly GCA_006408695.1 of Aepyceros melampus. Lineage (NCBI taxonomy): Eukaryota > Metazoa > Chordata > Mammalia > Artiodactyla > Bovidae > Aepyceros > Aepyceros melampus. Next base: position 143,042 of record SJXQ01009567.1, on the reverse strand, counting down.
TCGGTGATGCCATCCAGCCATCTCACCCTCTGTTGTGAACTTCTCCTCCTGCCTCCAACCCCTCCCAGCATCAGGGTCTTTTCCAATGAGTCAACTCTTCGCATGAGGTAGCCAAAGTACTGGAGTTTCAGCCTCAGCATCAGTCCTTCCAATGAACATCTAGGACTGGTCTCCTTTAGGATGGACTGGTTGGATCTCCTTGCAGTCCAAGGGACTCTCAAGAGTCTTCTCCAACACCACAGTTCAAAAGCATCAATTCTTCGGCACTCAGCTTTCTTCACAGTCCAACTCTCACATCCATACATGACTACTAGAAAAACCATAGCCTTGACTAGACGGACCTTTGTTGGCAAAGTAATGTCTCTGCTTTTGAATATACTGTCTAGGTTGGTCATAACTTTCCTTCCAAGGAGGAATCGTTTTTTAATTTCACGGCTGCAATCACTATCAGCAGTGATTTTCGAGCCCCAAAAAATAAAGTCTGACACTGTTTCCCCATCTATTTCCCATGAAGTGATGGGACCAGATGCCATGATCTTACTTTTCTAAATGTTGAGCTTTAAGCCAACTTTTTCACTCTCCTCTTTTACTTTCATCAAGAGGCTTTTTAGTTCCTCTTCACTTTCTGCCATAAGGGTGGTGTCACCTGCATATCTGAGGTTATTGATATTTCTCCCGGCAATCCTGATTCCAGCTTGTGCTTCTTCCAGCCTCACATTTCTCATGATGTACTCTGCATATGAGTTAAATAAGCAGGGTGACAATATACAGCCTTGACGTACTCCTTTTCCTATTTGGAACCAGTCTGTTGTTCCATGTCCAGTTCTAACTTGCTTCCTGACCTGCATACAGCTTTCTCAAGAGGCAGGTCAGGTGGTCTGGTATTCCCATCTCTTTCAGAATTTTCCAGTTTATTGTGACCCACACAGTCAAAGGCTTTGGCATAGTCAATAAAGCAGAAATAGATATTTTTTTGGAACTCTCTTGCTTTTTCCATGATCCAGCAGATTTGGCAATTTGACCTCTGGTTCCTCTGCCTTTTCTAAAACCAGCTTGAACATCTGGAAGTTCACGCTTCACGGACTGCTGAAGCCTGGCTTGGAGAATTTTGAGTACTACTTTGCTAATGTGTGGGATCAGTGCAATTGTGTGGTAGTTTGAGCATTCTTTGGCATTGCCTTTCTTTGGGATTGGAATGAAAACTGACCTTTGCCAGTCCTGTGGCCACTGCTGAGTTTTCCAAATTGGCTGGCATATTGACTGCAGCACTTTCACAACATCATGTTTCAGGATCTGAAACAGCTCAACTGGAATTCCATCACCTCCGCTAGCCTTGTTCGTAGTGATGCTTCCTAAGACCCACTTGACTTCACATTCCAGGATGTCTGGCTCTAAATGATTGATCACAGCATCGTGATTATCTGGGTCCTGAAGATCTTTTTAGAACAGTTCTGTGTATTCTTGCCACTTCTTAATATCTTCTACTTCTGTTACGTCCCTACCATTTCTGCCCTTTATTGAGCTCATCTTTGCATGAAATGTTTCCTTGGTATCTCTGATTTTCTTGAAGAGATTGCTAGTGTTTCCCATCCTATTGTTTTCCTCTATTTCTTTGCTTTGATCGCTGAAAAAGGCTTTCTTATCTCTCCTTGCTATTCTTTGGAACTCTGCATTCAGATGCTTATATCTTTTCTTTTCTCCTTTGCTTTTCACTTCTCTTCTCTTCACAGCTATTTGTAAGGCCTCCTTAGGCAGCCATTTTGCTTTTTTGCATTTCTTTTCCAAGGGATGGTCTTGATCCCTGTCTCCTGTACAATGTCACGAACCTCCATCCATAGTTCATCAGGCACTCTGTCTATCAGATCTAGTCCCTTATATCTATTTCTCACTTCCACTGTATAATCATAAGGGATTTGATTTAGGTCATACCTGAATGGTCTAGTGGTTTTCCCTACTTTCTTCAATTTAAGTCTAAATTTGACAATAAGGAGTTCATGATCTGAGTCACAGTCAGCTCCTGGTCTTGTTTTTCTGACTGTATAGAGTTTTTCCATCTTTGGCTGCAAAGAATATAATCAATCTGATTTCAGTGTTGATTATCTGGTGATGTCCATGTGTAGAGTCATCTCTTGTGTTGTTGGAAGAGGGTGTTTGCTATGGCATGTACTTACACTGGTAGAAAAACAAAGCCCACACATCTGACCCCACCCTTTTATAGTTTTATGTTCCAGAGTTCATTTCCATTTACCTATGTTACAATGCCTAACAATTTGTGTTGCCCCAGAAATATGCTTTATCTTTGATATATATGCATGGTTTATTTATCCTGCTCTTCTCTATTTTCTCTTGGCATACCTTTCATATATTCATTTTTCAAAACTCATTCTAAATGTTATTTCCTATTCTAAATGTTATCTGTTTTATCTCCACGAAAGGTAAAGATTCTCAGTGTTTTATTCAAATCACTAGAATGGCATCTTATTCAAGTCACTTATATATCTACTTCTTGATCAGACTGTGAAGAACCAAGACTACAGCCTATTCTTTGTGGCTCAGAACCTGAAGTGACTAAATGCTTAATAAGTATCTTAGAAATTATCTTTCAATAGTCAGAAAACCATATTTTCCAAATATACTATAAATATTTCAGTAACTATATAGAATATATAGACTAAGATCTAGTCTAACACTCTGAAATAGCACACAACCCAATCCTAAAGGTATTCTAACTTGAATTGATACATGACAGTCATGTTGAGTTCTTAGTGAAATTAATTTCCTCACTATATAAATTAACACAGATGCATAAGCTCACTGCCTTCTTGGATTAAGAGATTTTCTGTAACACCTAACATAAGTCATTTTGAAGATTTAGTGGTTACCAGAATCAAATTTCATATCATAAACAACCCAACATTAAACATATAATCTTTCATTTTAAAACTAAAATTCTATCTAAATTATTGTTTAACCAATTATTGAAAAATTTTTCCTTCTACTGACAAAAACGACACATCATTGAAAAGGAGGAATATATAGTAAAGCATAAAATAAGTAGGTGGTTTTCCATTTCATTTTTTGAGGAGCACAGAACTATGGTTCTGAACCTAATAGACTTTATAATCACCCACAAGGCTTTTAAAAAGTGTACTAATTAAAAAAAAAGTGTACTAATAACTAGACTCCACAACAGAGCAATTAAATCAGCATCTCTGAGGTTGTGTCTCTCTGAACACTAAAATTTTTCAAAAACTCCAAGTGATTCAAAAGTGCAACCCAAGTAAACAAAATCTCGGTATAGAGGAAAAATGAATGTTTTCTTGCACTGATGGAAGAATATCTTTTTGAATGTTCGCAGTACTGAAATACAAATACTAAAACACCATCTATTTGGGGACAACTGAAGAAACACATACAAAATTTAAAAAAAAAATGAAAGTGGAACCTTTCCTTATGCTAGGCGTGAAAATTAGTTCAAAATGGATCTTACATGTAAATGAAGGAGCAACAACTACAGATGCCATCAAGAAAATAAAGACAACCCACGATACATGCTGCAACATGGAAAACAGGAAAAAATGTGTGAATTAGATAGCTCGTAACAGACTTATATCCAGAATATATAAAGAACACTTACAAATGCATAATAAAAAGAAAAATAATTCAATTTAAAAACGGACAAAGAATTGGAATAGATATTTCTCTAAAGAAGATATACAAATGGCCAACAAGAACATGCGAAAATGTTCAGTATGAATGGCATTAGGAAAATACAAATCAAGTCACAATGAGACATCACTTCATAAATACCAGGATGGCTATAATTTAAAACATAGAAACAAGGGAGGAGATCAACTGGTGGAGTAGAAGGATACTACTGAGCTCACCTCCCCATAGGAACACAGCAACATGTGGAGCAATTCATACTGTAAACAAATTGAAGAATGACAGAAAGACTCTTCTACAACAACAACTAAGAGAAAAGATCCAGAAGAAGTCAGGTAGAAAGTAAGCAAAAGCTATCAGGACCTGCAGCACTAGGAGGGAACACAGAAGAGGAGGGGGATATCTCAGGTCAGAGATCGTCTCAGAGAAATGAGTGGTCCAAGTCACATACATATTGTACAACAATAGGAATCAATCTGCTTAGCTGGTCTGAAAACTAGCAGAACTTATAGGAGAGCTAGAAGAAAGCAAAACTTTGTTACTGAAGAACACACACACACACACACACTTGCTTACTCCCCAGAACAAGGCCTAGGAAGAAAAGGGAAACTTCCTCAGTTTCTGGCTGGTTTCTCATCCACTAAAGTGTGGGCACCATGGCCTACACCAAGTGCCTGCTCTAGCACCTCTAGCAATAATGCCGCTACCCATGAGAGAAAGGCTGTTGCAACCAAGGAGAGTGTGCATTTAGGAGGAATGCAGCCAAGGGTGGCCATGATAATACTCAGAGAGGCAACAGTTACAGAACTGTCCAGAGCTCCAACTGGTGTGTGCTGGGACCAATTCAGGACAAGACCCAGCACACATTAAGAGCCTGCTGTGTCCTCAACTGCTCCAGCTCAGTTCCCCTCCAGGGCAAAGGTGCCATTGCCAAGAGTGGGGCGTGCACACACTTAAGAGGAAACAAAACCTGCTCGAACTGACCCTCAAGGCTTCTGCTACAGCACCCTGGGACCCACCCCCACAGGACTAAAACAGCCACAAATCACAGAAGCTCCAGCTTCTAGCCCTTCTATCTCCAGCCCCACCTCCCACCAGGTGATAGCTGACAGCTATCATGACCCATGATCATTTCACATCCAGCTCTCCCACCAAAACCACCAGGACACACAAACTGCTAACAATGCTCCCACACAAGGACACTTCTTCAAGACCATGATAGGTAACTTTAACCTAATTTCATAGAGACAGAGAAAGTTAATCAAAATGAGAAGACATTTATTTCAAACAAAAGAACAGGGGGAAAAAACCTGAAAAAACAACTACTAAAACATAATTTATCAGATAAAGAGTTCAAATCATTAGTAATTAAGAATGCTAATTGAACTTTAAAAGAAAATAGATGAACACAGTGAGAATTTTAACAATGAATAGAAAACAAGTAAGAGTCAGGCAGACCTGAAGACTACAATAACTAAAATGAAAAACACACTAGCAAGAATTAACAGCACACTGCCTGATAAACTATGGACAGTAGTTCGTGACATTGTACAGGAGACAGGAATCAAGACCATCCTCAAGAAAAAAAAATGCAAAAAAGAAAAATGGCTGTCTGGGGAGGCCTTACAAATAGCTGTGAAAAGAAGAGAAGCAAGAAGTAAAAGAGAAAAGGAAAGACAGACCCATTTGAATGCAGAGTTCCAAAGAATAGCAAGGAGAGATAAGAAAGCCTTCCTCAGTGATCAACACACACACACACACACACAAAAAAAAAACAGAGGAAAACAATGGAATGGCAAAGACTAGAAATCTCTTCAAGAAAATTAGAGACACCAAGGGAACATTTCATGCAAAGATGGGCTCACTAAAGGACAGAAATGGTAGGGATGTAACAGAAGTAGAAGATACATTCCAATCCCAAAGAAAGGCAACGCCAAAGGATGATCAAACTACTGCACAATTGCACTCATCTCACACGCTAGTAAAGTAATGCTCAAAATTCTCCAAGCCAGGCTTCAGCAATACATGAACTGTGAAATTCCAGATATTCAAGTTGGTTTTAGAAAAGGCAGAGGAACAAGAGATCAAACTGCCAACATCTGCTAGATCATGGAAAAAGCAGGAGAGTTCCAGAAAAACATCTATTTCTGCTTTATTGACTATGCCAAAGCCTTTCACTGTGTGATCACAATAAACTGAAAGGAGAAAATTCTGAAGGAGATGGGAATACCAGTCCACCTGACCTGCCTCTTGAGAAATCTGTATGCAGGTCAGGAAGCAAGTTAGAACTGGACATGGAACAACAGACTGGTTCCAAATAGGAAAAGGAGTACGTCAAGGCTGTATATTGTCACCCTGCTTATTTAAATTATATGCAGAGTACATCATGAGAAATGTGGGGCTGGAAGAAGAACAAGCTGGAATCAGGATTGCCAGGAGAAATATCAATAACCCAGATATGCAGATCACACCACCCTGATGGCAGAAAGTAAAGAAGAACTAAAGAGGCTCTTGATGAAAGTGAAAGAGGAGAGTGAAAATGCTGGCTTAAAACTCAACATTCAGAAAACTAAGATCATGGCATATGGTCCTATCACTTCATGGCAAATAGATGGGGAAACAGTGGAAACAGTGACAGATTTTATTTTTGGGGTCTCCAAAATCACTGCAGATGGTGATTGCAGCCATGAAAGTAAAAGATGCTTGCTCCTTTGAGAAAAGTTATGACCAACCTAGACAGCATATTAAAAAGCAGAGACATTACTTTGTCAGCAAAGATCTGTCGAGTCAAGGCTATGGTTTTTCCAGTAGTCATGTGTGGATGTGAGAGTTAGACTATAAAGAAAGCTGAGCTCCAAAGAACTGATGCTTTTGAACTGTAGTGTTGGAGAAGACTCTTGAGAGTCCCTTGGGCTGCAAGGAGGTCCAACAAGTCCATCCTAAAGGAGACCAGTCCTGGATGTTCATTGGAAGGACTGATGTTGAAGCTGAAACTTCAATACTTTGGCCACCTGATGTGAAGAGCTGACTCATTTGAAAAGACCCTGATGCTGGGAAAGATTGAGGGCAGCAGGAGAAGGGGACGACAGAGGATTTAGATGGTTGGATGGCATCACCGACTCAATGGAATGGGTTTGGGTAGACCTCAGCAGTTGGTGATGGATAGGGAGGCCTGGAGTGCTGCCATTCATGGGGTCGCAAAGCGTCTGACATGACTGAGCAACTGAACTGATCTGAACTGAGGTAATACAGAATAATACATAAGTGGTCTGGAAGACAGAATATTGGGAAATACACAATCAGAACAGCAAAAAGAAAAACATTTTAAAAATGAGAAAAATTTAAGGGACCTTTGGTACATCAAGCATATTAACATTCACATTATAGCGGTCCCTGAAGGAGGAGAGAGACAGGAGTAAAAAATGTATTATATTTTATCAAAGTATGATTTTGACTGAAAACTTGCCAAACTAGAGAAGGAAATATACATTCAAGTACAGGAAGCACAGAAAGTTCCAAACAAAATGAACCCAAAGAGACCCACAAGAAGACATATCATAATTAAAATGGCAAAAGTAAAAGAGATTCTAAAGGCAGCAAGAGAGAAGGCAATGGCACCCGACTCCAGTACTCTTGCCTGGAAAATCCCATGGATGGAGGAGCCTGGAAGGCTGCAGTCCATGGGGTTGCTAGGGTGGGACACGACTGAGCGACTTCACTTTCACTTTTCACTTTCTTGCATTGGAGAAGGAAATGGCAACCCACTCCAGTGTTCTTGCCTGGAGAATCCCAGGGAAAGGGGAGCCTGGTGGGCTGCTGTCTATGGGGTCACACAGAATCAAACACAACTGAAGTGACTTAGCAGTAGCAGCAGCAGCAAAAGAAAAACAGTCACATATAAAGGAACTCCCAAAGGCTATCAGCTGATTTTTCTATAGAAACTTTTCAGGCCAGAAGGGAGCAGTGTGAAACCTTTAACCTCAGATACTCTACTCAGCAAGGTTATCATTCAGAATTGAAGAAGGAATAAAAAATTTCTCTTGACAAGAAAAAACTAAAAGAGTTCATCAATACTAAACCAACCCAACAAGAAGTGTTAAAGGGTCATGTAAGTAGAAAAGAAAAGGCTACAAAATGAAGTAAGAATTTACAGGAAAGGAAAAACTCCACTCATAAAGGCTCATAGTTTAAGTGGACCTACCACTTAAACTAGTATGAAAATTAAAAGATAAAATAACGTAAAATCAACTATAACTACATGAAACAATTAAGGGATAAATCAAAGTGTCAGTTGCTGAGTTGTGTCAGACTCTTTGCAACTCCATGGACAGTAGACTTCCAGGCTCCTCTGTCCATGGGATTCTCCAGGCAAGAATACTGGAGTGTGTTGCCATGCCGTCCTCCAGGGGATCTTCCTGACCCAAGGATTTAACCCAGGTCTCCCGTATTGCAGGCAGATTCTTTACCAACTGAGCCACCAGGGAAGGGATAAATATGAAATGTAAAATATAATTTCAAAAAACACTGAACGTCACGAAAGGGAATAAAAAAAAATGTCGATCTTTTAAGATGAGTTTGAACTAAAATGACTATTGGTTTAAAACAAGTAGGTATAGTTAGAGGTCAAAATACATGAACCACTCAGTCACCACAAATCAAAGCCCTAAAACAGACAAACTAGGGAGAAAAGAACCCAAGCATACCACGAAAGAAAATCATCAAATCATGAGGGAAGAAAATAAAAGAATGGAGACGTATCCCCGCCCCCATACACACAATGAAAACAGGTAACAAAATAAGTACATACTTTTCAATAACCACTTTAAACGCCAATAGACTAACTATTCTAATTAAAAGACATAACACAGCTTATAGGATTAAAAAAAAAAAAAAAGACCTATCTAAACACTAAATTCAAGGAACTTACCTCAAAGCTAAAACAGACTAAGAGGAGATAGAACAGTTATCTCATGCAAATGTTGGTAATGACAAGAAAGGTAGGGAACAATATTCATATCAGACACAGTTGAATTTAAAAGTCTACAACAAAAGTAAAAGGGGCATTATATAATAATAAAGGAATTGATACAAGGGAGAACATAACATTATTGTATGCATACCTAATACAGTTGCATCTAAATATACAGAGAAAATATTAACAGACATAAAAGGAAAAACTGACAATAATACAGTACTAGTAGAGGAGTTTACCACCACATATAACTTGAGAGATGATCCAATGAGGGAATAGTGATCTTAAATGACATGTTATGCCAGTTAGGCTTAACAGATGTGCAGAACATCTCATCCAAAATTGGGATAATAAACATTTTTTTCAAGTGAACATGAAATGGTCTCCAAGATAGATCACAAGCTAGGCCACAAGTCTCAACAAATTTAAGAGGCTGGAAAAAATACTTATTATTTTTGATATTTTGGTATGATATTAGATACCAATTATAGGAAAGAAAATGGGAAAAACACAAACACATGGAGACTGAACAAAATGGTATTAAAAAAGTCAATGGGTCAAGATTTCCCTAGTGGTCCAGTGGCTAAGACTACACGCTCCCAATGAAGGGAGTCCAGTTCAATTCCTGGTTGGGGAACTAGATCCCACACTTGCAACTGAAAGTGTTTGCATGCCGCCAACTAAACGAGTTCGCAAGCCACAGCTAACTCTGGTGAAAGTGAAGTGTTAATCGCTCAGTCATGCCCAACTCTTTGTGACCCCATAGATTGTAGCCCACCAGGCTCTTCTATCTATGGAATTCTCCAGGAAAGAATATTAGAGAAGGTTGTCATTTTCTCATCCAGGGGATCTTCCCGACCCAGGGATGGAACCCAGGTCTCCTGCACTGCAGGCAGATTCTAAACATCTGCTGCAGCCACATGTATAAATATTTTTTTTTTAAGTTCATAAAAAAACAGGCCAGTGAAAAATATCAAAGACAAGATCAGAAAATACCTCAAGATAAGTGAAAATCAAAATACAAATTTCCAAAATCTAAGGGATGCAACAAAAGCAGTTCTAAGAGGGAAGTTGGTAACAACACAGGCCTTCCTCAAGAAATAAGAAAAAGCTTAAACAACCTAACTTACCATCTAAAGGATTTAGAAACAAAAGAAAAATCAAAGCCCAAGGTCAGCAAAAGGAAGGAAATAACAAAGAGAGGAAAAATATAAACAGAGCAAAAAAGTAATGAAAGAAAAATAATCAATGAGAATAAAAGCTATGTTTTTTAAAGATAAGCAAAATTGATAAGCCTTTAGCCAGGCTGATTGAAAAAAAAAAAAAGAACTCAAAGAAAATGAGCTTAAGAGGAGAAATTACAACTGATATCACAGATATACAAAAAAAAACCCATTAGAGAATATTATGAGCATATTATATATACCAACAAACTGGACAATCTAGAAGAAATGGATAAATCTCTCTAAACATAGAATTTTCCAAGACTAAATCAGAAAGAAACACAACCTGAACAGACTGATCACTAGTGGTGAAACTGAATCAGTAATCAAAAATGTTCCAAAGTCCAAACCAAATGGCTTAACAGAGGAATTTTATCAGGCAAAGAAGAGCTAATAACTATCCTTCTCACACTATTCCCAAAAACTGAATAGAACACTCTCTAATTCATTCTATGAAGCCACCATCACCCTGATACCAAAACTCGAAAAAGACACTGTGAAAAAAGAAAATTACAGGCCAATTATCTTTGATGAATACAGATGCAAAAAATACATCAACAATACATTAGCACATCAAATTCAACCGTAAATAAAAAAGATCATACACCACAATCAAGCTGGAATCATCCTAGGGTAACCAGAATGGTTTTTCATACACAAAATCAGTAAGACACACCACATGAACAAAAAGAAAGACAAAAGCCACTTTATCATCTTCATAGACCCAGAAAAAGCAAGTGACAAAACTCAACTTCCATTCATGATAAAAACTTTCAAAGTGTGTACACAGGAAACTTATCTCAACATAACAAAGGCCATTTACAACAAACCCACAGCTAACATAATATTTACCCCGAAACAATCTACAGATAAAATGCAATCCCTATCAAGATTCTGATGACATTTTTCACAGAACTAGAACTAATCCTAAAATTTACATGGAACCACAAAAGACCCTGAATTACCAAAGCAATTCTGAGAAAAAAGAACAAATCTGGAGGTATAACTATTCCAGACTTCAGATAATATGCTAAACAACACAGTACTGCCACAAAGAAACACAAAGATCAATGGAATAGAAAAGAGCCCAGAAATAAACCATCAATGGTCAATTAATCCACAACAAAAGAGGCAAGAATATACATGTAAAACAATGAAATTAAGCCATTCCCTCACACAAATATACAAAAATAAATTCAAAATGATTTAAAGATCTAAATGTAGAACATGATACCATAAAACTCTTAGAAGAGAACACAGACAAAACACTCTTTAACAGAAATCATACCAATATTTTCAAAGATCAATCTCCTGGTTGGCAAAAGAAATAAAAAGCAAAAATAAACAGGACCAATTCAAAATTAAAAGTTTTGCACAGCAAAGGAAACTCTCAACAAACAAACACACAACCCATGTGACAGACCCAAACAATGTGACTGACAAGGGCTTAATTTTCAAAATATATCAACAGCTCATACAGGTCAATTAAAAAAAAAAAAAATAGGCAGAAGACCTGAGTAGATGTTTTTCAGAGAAGACACATAGATGGCCAATAGGCCTATGAAAACATCGCTAGTGAGAGAAATGCAAAGTAAAACCACAATGAGATACCAACTCACACCTGTCAGAATTGCTATCATCAAAGGGCAACAAACAACAAATGTTGGTGAGTATGTGAAGAAATGGAAACTTTCATATACTGTAAGTGGGAATGAAAGCTGGTACAGTCATTGTAGAAAAGAGTATGAAGGGTTCTCATAAAACTAAAGATAAAACTACCATACGATCCAGCAATTCCACTCCTAGGTTTATATCCAAATAAAGGGAAAATATTAATTCAAAAAGATACATGCACCCAATGTTCATAGCAGCCTTTTTTACAACAGCCAAGATAGAGAAGCAACCTAAGCGTTCCTCAACACATGAATGAATAAAGGTCACACACACACACACTCACACACACACACACACATATCACTCAGCCACAAAAAAGAATGAAATTCTGCCATTTACAACAACATAGGTGGGCCTGGAGGGTGTTATGCTTAGTGAACTACATCATACAAAGAAAGGCAAATACTCTTCGAAATCACTTATACATGGACTCTAAAAAGTAAAACAAACTAATGGATTTAACAAAACAAAACAGGATCACAAATATTAATATAGAGAATAAACAGTGGTTACCAGTGAGGAGAGGGAGGAGGGGAGGGGCATGACAGAGTAGGAAATCAAGAGTTACAAACTATTATGTACAAAATAAGCTATAAGAGTATACTGTACAGCAGAGGGAATATAGCCAATATTTTATAATAACTATAAATGGAGTATCATCTATAAAAACATTGATCACTAATACAATACTATAAGCCAATTATACACTTTAATTTAAAAAGATAACAAGTATTGGTGAGGATGTGTTAAGAGTAGGACCCTTATACACTGCTTATACAAATGTAAAATGGTATAGCCACTTTGAGGAAACAGATAAGTTCCTCAAAAAGTTAAAAATAAAGTTACCATATGATCCAGCAATTACATTCTTCAGTTCAGTTCAGTGGCTCAGTCATGTCCGACTCTTTGCGACCCCATGAATCGCAGCATGCCAGGCTAAGCTGCTTCAGTCATCTCTGACTCTGTGTGACAGTGTGGACTGTGGCCTGCCAGGCTCCTCTGTCCATGGGATTCTCCAAGCAAGAGTACTGGAGTGGGTTGCCATCCCCTCCTTCAGGGGATCTTCCTGACCCAAGGATGAAACCGGCGTCTTTTATATCTCCTGCATTGACAAGTGGATTCTTTACCACTAGTGCTACCCAGGAAGCCCCTTTTAAGAATACAGGGCTTAAATATATATATTTTATAGAATATCTCAATTTCTTTTAATGTTTTCTCATGACAGGATTTAGATTAGTCCTGTCTGGATTAATATGTGAGATCAAGGTCCTGTCCTTGTCAGGATATTGCTTTTGTAGACACACTGTATCTGTCAACCCCTCACTGGTGGTGTTAATTTTAACTGCTAGTCAAAGTGTTGTAGTTTCTCTATATATAGTTATTATTTTTCCCTCTCTCAGTTGTTGCCTATTTAGCAAACAGCTAACAAGAAATGTTCAGTTCAGTTCAGTCACTCAGTCCTGTCCGACTCTTTGCAACCCCATGAATCGCAGCACGCCAGGCCTCCCTGTCCATCACCATCTCCCAGAGTTCACTCAGACTCACATCCATTGAGTCCCTGATGCCATCCAGCCATCTCATCCTCGGTCGTCCCCTTCTCCTCCTGACCCCAATCCCTCCCAGCATCAGCGTCTTTTCCAATGAGTCAACTCTTCGCATGAGGTGGCCAAAGTACTGGAGCTTCAGCTTTAGCATCATTCCTTCCAAAGAAATCCCAGGGTTAATCTCCTTCAGAATGACTGGTTGGATCTCCTTGCAGTCCAAGGGACTCTCAAGAGTCTTCTCCAATACCACAGTTCAAAAGCATCAATTCTTCGGCACTCAGTCTTCTTCACAGTCCAACTCTCACATCCATACATGACCACAGGAAAAACCATAGCCTTGACTAGACGGACCTTAGTTGGCAAAGTAATGTCTCTGCTTTTGAATATACTATCTAGGTTGGTCATAACTTTTCTTCCAAGGAGTAAGCGCCTTTTAATTTCATGGCTGCAATCACCATCTGCAGTGATTTTGGAGCCCAAAAAATAGTCTGACACTGTTTCCACTGTTTCCCCATCTATTTCCCATGAAGTGATGGGACCAGATGCCATGATCTTTGTTTTCTGAATGTTGAGCTTTAAGCCAAACTTTTTCACTCTCCTCTCTCACTTTCATCAAGAGGCTTTTTAGTTCCTCTTCACTTTCTGCCATAAGGGTGGTGTCACCTGCATATCTGAGGTTATTGATATTTCTCCTGGCAATCTTGATTCCAGCTTGTGTTTCTTCCAGTCCAGCGTTTCTCATGATGTACTCTGCATATAACATTCTTAGGTATATATAAAAAAATTTTTTTGAAAATATATGTCCATACAAAAACTTGTACCTGAACTTTCATAGAAGTATCGCTCATAGTAGCCAAAAGGTGAAACAACACAAATATCAATCTACTAATGAATGAATAAATAAAATGTGGTATATCCATACAATGGAATATTATATGGCAATGAAAATAAGTGAAATACTAATATATGTTACAACATGGACCAACCTTGAAAACTATGCTAAGTGAAAAAAGTTACAAAAGGCTATATATTGCACAATTCCATTTATACACAATGTTCAGAATAGGCAAATCTATAGAAGCAGAAAATATTAAGAGGTTAACTATTGCCTAGGGCTGGGAGAAATGACTGCTAATAGGGATGGGACTATTAGGGGAAATGATATAAATGTTCCAAAACTGATTGTGGTAATTGTTTTAAAACTGACAATATACTAAAACCACTGTACACCAAATTGGTGACCTGTATAATGTATAAATTTTATCTCAATAAAAAATTAAGACTGAGCAGATTCTCTTAATCACAGTGTTCTGCATCTATCCTCTGAAAAGGCCAATGGTAGTTTCAAATCTGAACACATAGTAATCTTTAAAGACCAAAAAGATTAAAGAAAAAAAAAAACTTCTTACTGGATATTTCATCTATTTCTGGAATAATACAAACAAGTGTTTCTGTAGTCATATGTGACTCTAAAACTGTTTTGCAAGTAGTTTTCCTATAACAAAACAAATATGCAAGTATACTGGCCAAGTAGAATGCAAATAAAAAGAATTCAATTTTCAACAGATATTTGTTCTCTTGATGACCACAAATGTTAACTCCAAAACATAGCAAAAATATGAAAAAACATGTTTAATATAGAAGGCAGACTTTACTCTCTCCACCCATTTGGTTATGAAGTAGACTTGCTACATTTGAGTATTTTTGTTTGCTATAAAATGACTAATATATAACATAGTTTGTAACACTAATGAATGTTTCATGGCAAAGTTTCCAATTCAACATCTTTATGGTCAGAACAACTGGAGATGAATTAAAAATTAAATCTAATCATTAAAGAAAAAAAAAACCCAACCATCTATACATGTTCTAATCCTCACAGGTAGTCTGGCTGGCCGTCAGTTTAGATTAGGATTATTCCTCTAATAATATTCCTCTAAAGCACAGTAGAGAGGGCAATGTTACTAACGCTCAGTCCAGAAGCTCCTCAGCATGTAACTTTCACTTCAGTTACACAGGGTTATTAAAACACCCTAACAAGAGAAAGTGGAAACAAAAAGGGAATTTGAGATTATTCCCTCTTGAATCAATAAAGAAACATAATTCACCCAGAAAACACTCGGCTATCTAAGAACTCTTAACAGTAAGAGATCCTGGGGAAAGGGGACACAGTCAACTACAAGTCAGCCATATCAAATGCAGTAAGCTAGTCCTCAAGGAAGAGAATGAGCCAAGAAGTTCAAGTAGGTACAATACACAACAGTTAACACAAATATAACTACTTTAAAGGCAACAAGTACTCATTCACACCACCTCGATTACTCAACTCTAATAGGAGCTTGGGCCTACCTCATCAGCAACCACAATTTACATTCCTTTTTAAGTCAGCCTGATTTGCAATTTAAGCCCAGAGTGTTTTATCCCTTGACAAGACCTCCTAATCTTTATAGATGATCTGGTGGCTCAGAGGTTAAAGCGTCTGCCTCCAATGTGGGAGACCTGGGTTTGATCCCTGGGTCGGGAAGACCCCCTGGAGAAGGAAATGGCAATCCACTCCAGTATTCTTGCCTGGAGAATCCCATGGACGGAGAAGCCTAGTAAGTTACAGTCCACGGGGTCGCAAAGAGTCGGACACGACTGAGTGACTTCACCTTCACCTTCTTACATATATATATCACATTTATTTAAGTCAGCCTGATTTGCAATTTAAGCCCAGAGTGTTTTATCCCTTGACAAGACCTCCTAATCTTTATAGATGATCTGGTGGCTCAGAGGTTAAAGCGTCTGCCTCCAATGTGGGAGACCTGGGTTTGATCCCTGGGTCGGGAAGACCCCCTGGAGAAGGAAATGGCAATCCACTCCAGTATTCTTGCCTGGAGAATCCCATGGACGGAGAAGCCTAGTAAGTTACAGTCCACGGGGTCGCAAAGAGTCGGACACGACTGAGTGACTTCACCTTCACCTTCTTACATATATATATCACATTTATGTACAATCACCAGGAATTTTAAGTAATCCAATTAACCCAATATACTGGATGAGATCATTACAAACATTTTTCAAATGTTTGTACAGATTACTTCTGTGCCCTTTATAAGAACTAACACCCATTGAGTGTCTACTAAGCCAAATAATTCATATGTAACTTTGTGTGATGTGCATGTTTGTGTATGTACATACATAAAATTTTGTTAATACTGCCATTAAATTTCAACCCTATTTTATAGATAAGAAAAGGTTCAGGGATTTAAAAATCTGTCCAAGGATATAATTAGTGGTAAGGCTGGAATTTGATCCACCACAGCCCAGCTCTTTCCGCTAGACGCTAGGGCAGGCAGATATAAATGCACACAGACATATATAAATTCAATATTACAAACGCAAACAAGATAAAGAAGAAGAATTTAATGCAAACAAGATAAAGAAGAATTTAAGAATGGTCAGAACATAAGGAGATAGTTTAATAAACGCCAGTTGAGTGAATCAGAAACGGATTCATTCAGAAAACTGTATCCCTGTTACTCTTTAGGTAAGGTAAGGCGAACAAGAAAGAATAGATAATGGTCTGGGGCAAGAAATTGGATGTCCAACTTAGGGAACAAATAATCTAATTCAGCTGAAATTTCTCACAGGAAATAGAGGGGGAGAAAAAAGGTAAGAGGCCTAACCCTGGATGTCTACAAATATCAGTTCTAAGAGTTTCAACTTTACCCTATAGGCAATGGAGAGACTCTGAAGGCTTCTATGTAGGCTTGTAACATGACAACAGTATTAGCTTAGGAGAATCTCTCTTGAACATCCTGGATAGAAAAACAAAATGGTAAAGAGCTAAGGTAGGGAAGATCAAAGTACAAGAGGTGCACAAAGAAGGGTGTGCAGTGACTCTTCTGGGAAGGCTGTAGCTTAGGGCAGATCTCTTGTGTTCACAGAAACTTACTAGCTAAATAATCTTGGGCTAGTTATTTTTCTCACTGTGCCTCAATTTTTATCTATAAAATGGAGATAATAAAAACAGTACCTATCTCCTAATTATATCTGAGTATTAAATGAGATGATATAAAGAACTTAGAAAGTGTCTAACATAAAAAAAGTGCATAGCAGATAGTTGTAAGCATTCAATAAATGTTAGCTATTATGATATCAAAAATTCAGAAGTGATGTAAAAGTTCCAAGTTATGTAGAAGCCAGCCCCATAGATAAGGACTTAGAATCTAAGTTACTAAATATCATTCAAGATGGTACTCAGTGTTACCTGTGCATAATTAACTGTAGCATTTCTCTAGAAGTCTAAAGAAAATATGGCCAAAAATATGAAGACAAACAATACCAGGCTCTGGTTTCAATTTGCAGCAATAACTAGAGATTGATAGACAGTTAGGACCATCCATTGTCATAGGACCAACCCAAAATAGCACTTGTGGGAATTCAAAGCTAATTCCGAAAATACCTACAGAACTCCAAAACACTAAAAGGAAAGAAGAAAGTGGGGAGTGTGAAACCTTGAATAGTTGCTAGAAGCAAGAAGCCAGAAACTTGGAAAGAAGTCACCATGAGATGTACCTTTTTCATTAGGTGCATTCTTTTCCCGACATATGATTAACTCCTAGGAAACAGCATTCACAACTTAAAACTAAATGAACATCTCTCTGGGCTGGGACCTAGGTTGTGGCAACATAGCAAAATGCACCAAGAAGGTCAGTGTTAGTCATTCACTTGTGTCCAACTCTGTGACTCCATGGACTGTAGCCTGCCTGACTCCTCCACCCATGGAACTCTCCCAGGAAGAATATGGAAGCGGGTAGCCATTTCCTTCTCCAGAGGATCTTCCTCACCCAGGGATTGAACCCTCCTACACTGCAGGCAGATGCTTTACCATCTGAGCCACTGGGGGAGCCCCAAGAAGGTCAGAATCGTGGGCAAATATGTGACAGGTTATGGTGCCTCCCTAAGGAAAATGGACATGAAAATTGAAATCACCCGCATGCCAAATACACTTGCTCCTTCTGTGGCAAAACCAAGATGAAACGACAAGCTCTGGGCATATGGCACTGTGATTCCTGCATGAAAACAGTAGCTGGTGGTGCATGGACCTATAAACTATACATAAAATTTATACCAAAATGGATTAAAGACTTGAATATAAGACTTGAAAGCATGAAATTCCTAGAAAACATAAGCAGTAAGATGCCTGACATAAGTCTTGATGATAATTCTTTTGGATCTGATTTCCAAAGGAAATGTACCAAAACAAAAGCAAAAGTAAACAACTGGGACAACATCAAACTAAAAAGCTTCTGCACAACAAAGGAAATCATCAATTCAGTTCAGTCACTCAGTCGTGTCCAACTCTTTGCAACCCCATGGACTGCAGCATGCCAGGCCTCCCTGGCCATCACCAACTCCCAGAGTTTACTCAAACTCATGTCCATTGAGTCAGTGATGCCATCCAACCATCTTATCCTCTGTCGTCCCCGTCTCCTCCTGCCTTCAATCTTTCCGAGCATCAGGGTCTTTTCAAATGTGTCAGTTCTTCAAATCATGTGGCCGAAGTGTTGGAGTTTCAGCTTCAGCATCAGTCCTTCCAATGAATATTCAGGACTGCTTTCCTTTAGGATGAACTGGTTGGATTTCCTAGTTGTCCAAGGGACTCTCAAGAGTCTTCTCCAAAACCACAGTTTTCAAAAGCATTAATTCTTCAGCAGTCAGCTCTCTTTATAGTCCAACTCTCACATCCATACGTGACTACTAGAAAAACCATAGCTTTGACTATATGGACCTTTGTTGGCCAAGTAATGTCTCTGCTTTTTAAAATACTGTCTAGGTTGGTCATACCTTCTCTTCCAAGGAGCAAGCGTCTTTTAATTTCACAGCTGCAGTCACCATCTGTAGTGATTTTGGAGCCCAGAAAAATAAATTCAGCCACACAATTGCACTCATCTCACACGCTAGTAAAGTAATGCTTAGAATTCTCCAAGCCAGGCTTCAATGGCTTTGAACTTCCGATGTTAAAGCTGGATTTTGAAAAGGCAAAGGAATCAGAGATCAAATTGTCAACGTCTGCTGGATCATCAAAAAAGCATACACACCGAGGAAACCACAATTGAAAGAGACACGTGTACCCCAATGTTCATTGTGGCACTGTTTATAATCGCCAGGACATGGAAGCAACCTAGATGTCCATCAGCAGATGAATGGATAAGAAAGCTGTGGTACATATACACAATGGAGTATTACTCAGCCATTAAAAAGAATACATTTGAATCAGTTCTAATGAGGTGGATGACGCTGGAGCCGATTATACAGAGTGAAGTAACCCAGAAAGAAAAACACCAATACAGTATACTTACACATATATATGGAATTTAGAAAGATGGTAATGATAAACCTGTACGCAAGACAGCAAAAGAGACACAGATGTATAGAACAGCCTTTTGGACTCTGTGGGAGAGGGAGAGGGTGGGATGAGTTGGCAGAGTGGCAGTGTAACATGTATGATATCATAAGTGAAACGAATCGCTGGTCTAGGTTCGATGCAGGATGCAGGATGCTTGGGACTGATGCACGGGGATAATCCAGAGAGAAGGTGTGGGGCAGGAGGGGGGAGGTGGGGGTCGGGATTGGGAGTTCATGTACACTCGTGGCTGATTCATGTCAATGTATAGCAAAACGAATACAGTATTGTAAAACAAAACAAACTAAAAAATAAAAATTTAAAATGAATATATAAATAAAATGGCTTGCTGCAAAACACAGCAAATAGCTAAAAAAAAAAAAGAGTAAATGAGAGATGGAGGAAAAAAAAAAAAGAAAGCTGAGCACCAAGAATTGATGCTTTTGAATTGTGGTGTTGAGAAGACTCTTGAGAGTCCCTTGGATTGCAAGGAGTTCAAATCAATCAATTCTAAAGGAAATCAATCCTGAATATGCATTGGAAGGACTGATGTTGAAGCTCCAATACTTTGGCCACCTGATGCGAACAGCTGACTCATTAGAAAAGACCCTGATGCTGGGAAAGATTGAAGGCAAGAGGAGAGGGGGACAGCAGAGGATGAGATGGTTGGATGGTATCACTGACTTGATGGACACGAGTTTGAGCAAGCTCTGGGAGATGGTGAGGGACAAGGAAGCTTGGCATGCTGCAGTCCATGAGGTCACAAAAACTTGAACATAACTGAGCGAATGAACAACAACATGTACACAGCACTGTTAAATAAAATTGTACAGTGTAAAAATAAAAAAATAAATAAATAAATAAACTATCTTGTTGAATGGATATAGATAGGTATTTTTTTAGTATAGTTAATAAAGTTGTCTTTATGCCAAAGAAAAAATTAATATGAAGAAATAAAAGTATAAAAAGAGTTAAGAAAATTTTGGAGGGACTTCCCTGGTGGTCCAATGGCTAAGATCTTGTGCTCCCAATGCAGGGGCCCATGTTCAATCCCTGGTCAGGGAACTAGATCTCACATGCCACAAGGCCTGGTGCAGTCAAATAATAATTTTTTTTTAAGAAAATTTTAGAAGAGAAAAATAATGGGCACATATTTTTGTCCCACCAGAATATACAATAAATATATAATAATTAAAATAAAATAGCCTATTTATAAGAATACAAAGTATTCATATTCCAGAAACAAACCCAAATATGTACAGACTCAATATATGGTAAAGAGAGCATAATCAATAATTCAGAAAATGTTGGCTATCCAATAGAATAAAAAAGATCACTGCCTCATTTCATTCACAAAAATTAATTTTAAGTAGTTATCTAAATGTTAAAAAACATCTTTTTTTTAGAATAACTAAAAATAGTAAAATACAGAGAAAGTTCTCAGGGTCCAACAGAAGTCCTCAGACCACATCATGAGAATTTCTGACCTAAAGGGCAGACTAATTTGTGCACAACCAGGGGTAAATCCCAAACTTTGCAAATAAACTCTGTCCCAAATCTTGGCTGTTAAGCCATGCATGTGCAGTAGAAACTCCAGAGTACACTGACAAAGAAGAAACTTCAAAGAAAAGACTTCAGCTGCTGTAACCAACGAAGAGAGAATGGAATTTTACTCCAATTAAGCAAACAGGGTACTAAAACAAAAAAGTGTTCTTCAGAAAACACAACAGAATCTAGTCTACACCTTCACTCAAAATACAAGTATAAAGTTAAGGAATTATTGGATACACCCTCCCCCTCAAAAAAAGGCTTTCCAGCTGGCACGAGTGGTAAAAAATCCATCGCCAATGCAGGAGATGCAAGAGATGTGGGTCGATCCCTGGGTCAGGAAGATCCCCGGAGTAGGAAATGGCACCCTAGTCTAGTATTCTTGTCTGGAAAATTTCATGGGCAGAGGGGCCTAGAGGGCTACAATCCATGAGGTTACAAAGACTGAGCAACTGAGTCTTTGTAACACACACAAAAAAAAAACACAAAATAATTTAAAAACCCAAGAAAATGTGACATATACTCAAGAGAATACAGTGAACAAATTCAACCTCAAGACCTAGATATTGCAATTGGAGGCCTCAAGGGCAGTACTTTCAAAACGACTTTAGAGATAAGCAGTCACAGAGATTAAACATCATAAAAGGAACCAAAAAATTCTAGACCTAAAAACTACAGTAATTGAATTGGAAAATACCTTAAGTAGGTTTAACAGCAAACTGGAGACAGCAGAAGATAATTCTAAGAAATTATATGAGAGAGAAAAAAAAAAAAGACTAAATACAGTAGAGCCTCAGAGACCTGTGGGGCAGTATCAAGAAGTCAAATATTACTTAAATTACAGAAAAATGGAATAGGACAAAAATATATTGAAAAAATAATGGCAAATGGGACTTCCCTGGTGGTCCAGCAGTTAAGATTCAGCACTCCCACCGCAAGGGGGCACAAGTATGATTCCTGATTAGGGAACTAGGGTCCCAAAGGCTGTACAGTGTGGCCAAAGAGTAAAAAAGAAATTAATAATAATGCCCAAAACTTCCTAAATTTGGTGAAAAACAAAAGTTGCTTTTAACATTAATATATTTGATATTAATAAAACTAAACAGGAAAAACACAAACAAAATACACCTATGAACATTCATAGTCAGCCAGCTTAAAAAGATAAAGAAAAAAATCTTGAAAGTAGCCAGAGAAAAGAGCACCAAGTTAGAACAAAAATGAGTGTCACCTAATTTCTCATCAAAAATTATAGAGAAAACAATGAAACCACATCTTTAAAGAACTGGAGGGGAATTTTTTCAAGCTAAAATTCTTTAGCAAAACTATTCTTCAAAAACCAAGTTAAAGGGCTTTCCTGGTGGCTCAGTGGTAAAGAATCTGCCTGCCAATGCAGGAGACATGGGTTCAATCCTTGATCCAGGAGGATCCCACATTGCTATGGAGCAGCAGAGCCTGTAAGCCACAACTATTGAGCCTGTGCTCCAGCGCCTGGGAGCTGCAACTACTGAAGCCTGAGCCCCCTAGAGCCCATGCTCCACAACAAGAGAAGCCACAGCAATGAGAAGCCCTTGCACCACAACCAGAGTAGCCCCTGCTTGCCACAACTAGATAAAAGCCAGCACAGTCAATAAATAAATAAAATTATTTAAAAAAATAAAGATACATTTAAAGAAAAATAGTAGTTTTAGCCAGCCAGTATGGCAATTCAAAAAATTAAAAAACAATTAACATATGGTGAAAATATTGCACTTTTGAGTATCATTTAAGAGCTGAAAGGAACTCAGATGTCTGTACATGCATGTTCACAACAGCATTATTCACAAAAGCCAGAAAAGTAGAAATACAGTAAGTTCCCTACATACAGACAAGTTCGGCTCTGATAGTGAGTTTGGACATCCAATTTGTTCATAAGTCCGAGAAAGGTAGCCTAAGTACCTAACAAACAATCAGCTATGTAAAATTGTACTGTAAGAGGTTTATAATACTTTTCACACAAATAATACATAAAAAACAAACACACAAAATAAAACAGTGGCTTCTCTGGTGGTTCAGTGGTAATGAATTCACTTGGCAATGCAGGGGTCATGAGTTCGAACCCTGACTCAGAGGGATCCCACATGCTGTGCTCAGGTGCCACAACTATTGAAGCCTATGCACTCTAAAGCCTGTGCTCTGCAACAAGGGAAGCCGCTACAATGAGCAGCTCACAACAACCAGAGAAAAGCCCACACAGCAACAAAGACCCAGTGCAACCAAAATAATAAAATATTTTTAAAAAATAAAACATTTTTCATCTTACAGTATAGTAAGTAACATACCTTGAAAGGTACGTTAATACAGTACAACAGCTGGCATATAGGGGCTGGCACTGAGTGAACAGACAAGAAGAGTTACTGACTGGAAGAGAAAGAAGGTGGGAGATGGCAGAGCAGAAGGACTGTCAGCAATAGGAGACAGAGGGAAAGCTGAAATTTCATTCATGCCTTGCATGATTAGAAATGCAAATCCACATTCACATATTTGAAAGTTCACAACTTGAAGGTCTGTATGTAAGGGACTTACTGTAACCCAAGTGTCCACTGATACATATACAGATAAGCAAAATGTGTTGTGTGTCTGTATAAATATACACACACAAACAATGGAGTATTATTCTATCTTAAAAAGGAATGACATTCTGACAAACTCCACCACATGGATTAATCCTAAAGACATTAACTACGACAGATGAAAAACAAGCTAGACATAAAAGGACAAATACTGTAGGATTCTATTTATATGAAGGAGCTAAATAGGTGAATTTGCAGAAAATGAATAGTAGTTACAGAAGGCTTCAGACTAGGAGCAGTGAAACAGTTGAGTCTGGGTTGATGAAAACTTGAAATATGTAAAAATACTTAAAGCCACAGAATTTTACACTTGAAAATGTTTAAAATCATAAACCTTATGTACAAATTGTCCTTGACTTAAACTGGGGTTATTATGGTCCAGGAAATCCTTTATAAATTGGAAATATCATTAGGTTGACATTGATAAACCTTATCTATCAAATGTTATATTAGCTCAGTCTAAGCCTAAAGGTCAGTTTTCATTCCAATCCCAAAGAAAGGCAATGTCAAAGAATGCTCAAACTACCGCACAACTGCACTCATCTCACACCCTAGTAAAGTAATGCTCAAAATTCTCCAAGCCAGGCATCAGCAGTACATGAATCGTGAACTTCCAGATGTTCAAGCTGGTTTTAGAAAAGGCAGAGGAACCAGAGATCAAATTGCCAACATCCTCTCGATATTAGAAAAAGCAAGAGAGTTCCAGAAAAACATCTATTTCTGCTGTATTGACTATGCCAAAGCCTTTGACTGTGTGGATCAAAATAAACTGTGGAAAATTCTGAAAGAGATGGGAATACCAGACCACCTGAACTGCCTCTTGAGAAATCTGTATGCAGGTCAGGAAGCAACAGTTAGAATTGGACATGGAACAACAGACTGGTTCCAAATAGGAAAAGGGGTTCATCAAGGCTGTATATTGTCACTCTGCTTATTCAACTTCTATGCAGAGTACATCATGAGAAACACTGGGCTGGAAGAAGCACAAGCTTGAATCAAGATTGCCGGGAAAAATATCAATAACCTCAGATATGCAGATGACACCACCCTTACGGCAGAAAGTGAAGAGGAACTAAAAAGCCTCTTGATGAAAGTAAAAGAAAAGAGTGAAAAAGTTGGCTTAAAGCTCAACATTCAGAAAACGAAGATCATGGCTTCCAGTCCCATCACTGCATGGGAAATAGATGGGCAAACAGTAGAAACAGTGTCAGACTTTATTTTGGGGGGCTCGAAAATGACTGCAGATGGTGATTGCAGCCATGAAATTAAAAGATGCTTACTCCTTGGAAGAAAGGTTATGACCAACCTAGATAGCATATTCAAAAGCAGAGACATTACTTTGCCAACAAAGGTCCGTCTAGTCAAGGCTATGGTTTTTCCAGTGGTCATGTATGGATGCAAGAGTTGGGTGAAGAAAGCTGAGTGCCGAAGAACTGATGCTTTTGAACTGTGGTGTTGGAGAAGATTCTTGAGAGTCCCTTGGACTGCAAGGAGATCCAACCAGTCCATTCTAAAGGAGATCAGTCCTGGGTGTTCTTTGGAAGGAATGATGCTAAAGTGGAAACTCCAGTACTTGGGCCACCTCATGCAAAGAGTTGACTCATTGGAAAAGACTCTGATGCTGGGAGGGATTGGGGGCAGGAGGAGAAGGGGACGAAAGAGGATGAGATGGTTGGATGGCATCACTGACTCGATGGACTTGAGTTTGAGTGAACTCCAGGAGTTGGTGATGGGCAGGGAGGCCTGGCGAGCTGCAATTCATGGGGTCGCAAAGAGTCAGACATGACTGACTGAATGAACTGAACTGAAGCCTACTTTAAACATGCTCAGAACACCTACAGTAGCTTACTTGGACAAAATCATCTAACACNGTTTGTGTGGACTCTGTGAGTTGGTGATGGACAGGGAGGCCGGGCATGCTGCAATTCATGGGGTCGCAAAGAGCAGACATGACTGACTGAATGAACTGAACTGAAGCCTACTTTAAACATGCTCAGAACACCTACAGTAGCTTACTTGGACAAAATCATCTAACACAAAGCCTATTTTATGATGTAATACTGAATATCTCACATAATTTACTGAATTCTTAAAGTGACAAAAATGGTATATGGGTACAGAATGGTTTTAAGTGTATCAGTTGCTTACCCTCATGAATAAATGATTGACTGTGAGCCACAGCTTGCTGCCCAGCATCATGAGAGTGTACTGTACCACATGTACTAGACTGGGAAAAGATCAAAATTCAAAGTACAATTTCCTCTGAATGTGTCCAGTTTTTGTATCATATCCACCGAAAAACTTAAATCACCAAAAGTTGGAAACCATAGACTATTTTACAATAAAAAAATAAATCAACATAATTAACCACATTCAGAGAATAAAAAAGAAATATCATATGATTATCTCAACAGATACAAAGTAAGATCTGAATAAATTAGGATTTAAAATATATATATATCTAGCTAATTAAAACAGAATTTCCCCAGTGGAACTATAGACTCTAACAATGGACAGAGGTTCCTGACAATGAACAGGAGGCAGTGAAGGAATCATCCGCAAGAAAAAAAAATGCAAAAAGGCAACATGGTTGTCTAAGGAGGCCTTAACAATAGTTGAGAAAAGAGGAGAAAGGAAAGGTAAAGGAGAAAAGGAAATATATACTCATTTGAATTCAGAGTTCCAAAGAATAGCAAGGAGAGATAAGAAAGCCTTACTCAGCAATCAATGCAAAGAAATAGAGGAAAACAATAGAATGGAAAAGACTAGAGATCTCTCCAAGAAAACTGGAGATACCAAGGGAACATTTCATGCAAAGATGGGGTCAATAAAAAACAGAAATGGTAGGGACCTAAAAGAAGCAGAAGATATTAAGAAGAGTTGCAAGAATACACAGAAGAACTATACAAAAAAGATCTTCAGGACCCAGATAATCACGATGGTATGATCACTCACCTAGAGCCAGAATCCTGGAACGTGAAGTCAAGTGGGTCTTAGGAGGCATCACTACGAACAAAGTTAGTGGAGGTGATGGAATTCCAGCTGAGCTATTTCAAATCCTGAAAGATGATGCTGTGAAAGTGCTGCACTCAACATGCCAGCAAATTTGGAAAACTCAGCAGTGGCCACGGGACTGGAAAAGGTCAGTTTTCATTCCAATTCCAAAGGCAATGCCAAAGAATGCTCAAACTACTGCACAACTGCACTCAACTCACACACTAGTAAAGTAATGCTCAAAATTCTCCAAGCCAGGCCTCAGCAGTATGTGAACCGTGAACTTCCAGATGTTCAAGCTGGTTTTAGAAAAGGCAGAGGAACCAGAGATCAAATTGCCAACATCCACTGGACCATCAAAAAAGAAAGAGCTCCGGAAAAACATCTATTTCTGCTTCATTGACTATGTCAAAGCCTTTGACTGTGTGGATCAAAATAAACTAGAAATTTTTGAAAGAGATGGGCATACCAGACCACAGGAACTGCCTCTTGAGAAATCTGTATGCAAGTCAGGAAGCAACAGTTAGAACTGGACATGGAACAACAGACTGGTTCCAGATAGGAAAAGGAGTACGTCAAGGCTGTATATTGTCACCCTGCTTATTTAATTTATATGCAGAGTACATCATTAAGAAACACTGGGCTGGAGGAAGCACAGGCTGGAATCAAGATTGCTGGGAGAAACATCAATAACCTCAGATATGCAGATGACACCACCCTTATGGCAGAAAGTGAAGAAGAACTAAAGGGCCTCTAGATGAAAATGAAACAAGGGAGTGAAAAAGTTGGCTTAAGGCTCAACATTCAGAAAACTAAGATCATGGCATCCGGTCATATCACTTCATGGCAAATAGATGGGGCAAGAATGGAAATAGTGGCTGACTTTATTTTTTGGGGCTCCAAAATCACTGCAGATGGTGACTGCAGCCATGAAATTAAAAGACGCTTACTCCTGGAAAGGAAAGTTATGTCCAACCTAGACAGCATATTAAAAGCAGAGACATCACTTTGTCAACACAGGTCCATCTAGTCAAGCCTATGGTTTTTCCAGTGGTTATGTATTGATGTGCGAGTTGGACTATAAAGAAAGCTGAGCGCCAAAGCATTGATGGTTTTGAACTGTGGTGTTGGAGAAGACTCTCGAGAGTCCCTTGAACTGCAAGGAGATCCAACCAGTCCATCCTAAAGAAAATCAGTCCTGGGTGTTCACTGGACGGACTGATGTTGAAGCTGAGACTCCAATACTTTGGCCACCTGATGCGAAGAGCTGACTCATTTGAAAAGACCCTGATGCTGAGGAAGACTGAGGGCAGGAGAATGGGATGACAAAGGATGAGATGGTTGGATGACATCATTGATCAATGGACATGGGTTTGGGTGAATTCCAGGAGTTGGTGATGGACTGGAGGCCTGGCGTGCTGTGGTTCATGGGCTCGCAAAGAGTCGGACATGACTGAGCAACTGAACTGAACTGAACAAAACCTTTGACTGTGTAGATCACAAGAAAATGTGGAAAATTCTTAAAAAGATGGGAATACCAGATCACCTTATACTTGCCTCTTGACAACTCTGTATGCAGGTCAGGAAGCAAACTCTGTATGCAATTAGAACTGGACATGGAAAAACAGACTGGTTTCAAATTGGGAAAGAAGTACGTCAAGGCTGCCTATCTTCACCCTGCTTATTTAACTTATATGCAGGGTACATCATGCAAAATGTCAGGCTGTATGAAGCACAAGCTGGAATCAAGACTGCAGGGAGAAATATCAATAACCTCAGATATACAGATGACACCACCCTTATGGCAGAAAGCAAAGAACTAAAGAGCCTCTTGCTGAATGTGAAAGGGCAGAGTGAAAAAGCTGGTTTAAAACTCAAGCCTCAAAAAACTAAGATCATGGCATCCGGTCCCATCACTTCAAGGAAAATAGATGGGGAAACAAATGAAAATGTGACAGACTTTATTTTGGGGGCTCCAAAATCACTGCAGATGGTGACTGCAGCCATGAAATTAAAGACTCTTCCTCCTTGGAAGAAAAGCTATTACCAACCTAGACAGCATATTAAAAAGCAGAGATTACTTTGCCAACAAAGGTCCATCTAGTCAAAGCTATAGTTTTTCCAGCAGTCATGTATGGATGTAAGAGTTGGACTATAAAGAAAGCTGAGCACCAAAGAATTGATGCTTTTGAACTGTGGTTTTGGAGAAGACTCTTGAGAGTCCCTTGGACTGCAAGGAGATCCAACCAGTCCATCCTAAAGGAAATCGTCCAGAATATTCATTGAAAGGACTGATGCTGAAGCTGAAACTGCAATACTTTGGAGTTTGTAAAGAACTGACTCATTGGAAAAGACCCTGATGCTGGGAAAGATTGAAGGCAGGAAGAGGAGAGGACGGCAGAGGAAGAGGTGGTTGGATGGCGTCACTGACTCAATGGACGTGAGTTTGAGCAAACTTCGGGAGTTGGTGATGGACAGGGAGGCCTGGCGTGCTACAGTCTATGGGGTTGCAAAGAGTCAGATGTGACTCAGCAACTGAACTAAACTGATGAAAAACCTCAAACTTTTAGTATTGAAACACTGGATGTTTCACCACTAAAACTGGGAAGAAGGCAATGATGCCTACTCTCAACAATTCTATTCAAAATTTTAAGGGTCCTGGTTACTGCAATAAAAATAAGAAATGAAAGGTAAAAAAATTGAAAAAGAAGTAAACTGTCCCTACTTAGAAACATGACTATGAATGTAGAAAATGAGAAAGAATTAACAAAAAGATTATGAATCCTTACATTTAACCACACCCAAACACAAAATTAAAATAAAAAATTATTGTATGTCTATGAAGTAGCAAGGGCTTCCCAGGTGGCTCAGTAGTAAAGAATCCACCTACCAAGCAGGAGACACAGGTTTGACCCCTGGGTGGGGAAGATCCCCTGGAGAAGAAAATCAAAACTCACTCCAGTATTCTTGCCAAGGAAATCCCATGGACAGAAGAGCCCAGAGGGCTACAGTCCATGGGGTCACAAAGAGTTAGACAGATTTAGTGACTAAACACAACAATAACAAATGTACTAGCAAATAAATGAAAAATAAAATCAAAACACAATTCCACTTACGACTGCATCATATAAAATATTTAGGAATAAATTAACAAAAAATATGCAAGCCCTCACCAAAAACTACAAAATACTGCTGTGATGAAGATGACTTAATAAGTGAAGAGATGTCAAGCTCCAAGATTGCCAAAATGTTACTTCTCAAAAAAATCTATAAACTCAACACAATCCCAATCATAGGCCCAGCACAAACATAATCCTTTTTATATAAACTGACAAACTTATTCTAAAATTCATAATGGAAACATAAGGTCCTAGAACAGACAAAACAATCTGGGAAAACAACAAAAGCTAGGAAGTCTGCATTCACTAAATTTAGGACTTATTCTAACACTATTCAGTGGTTCTCAGTTGGAGGCAATTTTGCACCTCAGGGGACACTTGATGGTTCAGCGGTAAAGAATCCACTTGCAATACAGGAGGCACAGGTTCCATCCCTGGGTCAGGAAGATCCCCTGGAAAAGGAAATGGCAACCCATTCCAGTATTCTTGCCTGGGAAATCCCATGGACAGAGGAGCCTGGTGGGCTACAGTCTGAGGGGGTCACAAGAGTCAAGCACAACTTAGTGACTAAACTACCACCAGATACATTTTTGGTTTTCTCAACTGGGAGGGTGCTACTGAAATCTACTAGGTAGAGGCCAGAGACACTAATAAAATTCTATAGTACACAATACAGCCCCACAACAACATGGCCCAAAATTTCAACAGCACCAAAATTAGGAACCCTTAAACTACAATAGCCAAGACAATGTGGTTTGTTGTTGTTCAGTCGCTCAGTAGTGTCCAACTCTTTGTGAACTCAAAGATGCAGTATTCAGGCCTTCCCTGTCCGTCACCATTTCCTGGAGTTTGCTCAAACTCGTCCATTGCGTTGGTGATGCCATCCAATCATCTCATCCTCTGTTGCCCCCTTCTCCTCCTGCCTTCACTCTTTCCTAGCACAGGGTCTTTTCCAATGAATCAGCTCTTTGCATCAGGTAGCCAAAGTACTGGAGCTTCAGCATCATTCCTTCCAGTGAACACTCAGGGTTGATTTCCTTTAGGATTGACTGATTTGATCTCCTAGCTGTCCAAGGGACTCTCAAGAGTCTTCTCCAACACCACAGTTTGAAGGTATCAATTCTTTGGTGTTCAATCTTTTTTACTGTCCAGCTCTCATATCCATACATGACTACTAGAAAAACCATAGCTTTGACTATATGGACCTCTGTAGGCAAAGTAATGTCTCTGCTTTTTAATATGCTACCTAGGTTTGTCATTGCTTTTCCTCCAAGGAGCAAATGTCTTTTAATTTCATGGCTTCAGTCACCATCCACAGTGATTTTTGAGCTGAAGAAAGTAAATGTACTGATGTCAGTACAATGTGCTACTGACAATCAGGATTTTCCAATAGAGAAATGAAACAGAATACAGATTCCAGAAGGTAAACTCCAGGTCAGCTGACTGACAAAGGCATCAATGCAATTAAATGGAGAAAGGAGTGTCTTCAACAGAAGGTCCTAGAATAAGATCAGTTCAGTTCAGTCGCGCAGTCGTGTCCAACTCTTTGCAACCCCATGAATCGCAGTACGCCTGGTCTCCCTGTCCATCACCAACTCCCGGAGTTCACTCAGACTCATGTCCATTCAGTCCATGATGCCATCCAGCGATCTCATCCTCGGTCGTCCCTTTCTCCTCCTGCCCCCAATCCCTCCCAACATGAGGAGGGATTTTTGTCTTTTCCATTTGTCTTTTCCAATGAGTCAACTCTTCGCATGAGGTGGCCAAAGTACTGGAGCTTCAGTTTTAGCATCATTCCTTCCAAAGAAATCCCAGGGTTGATTTCCTTCAGGATGGACTGGTTGGATCTCCTTGCAGTCCAAGGGACTCTCAAGAGTCTTCTCCAACACCACAGTTCAAAAGCATCCATTCTTCAGCGCCCAGCCTTCTTCACAGTCCAACTCTCACATCCATACATGACCACAGGAAAAACCATAGCCTTGACTAGACGGACCTTAGTCGGCAAAGTAATGTCTCTGCTTTTGAATATACTATCTAGGTTGGTCATAACTTTTCTTCCAAGGAGTAAGCGCCTTTTAATTTCATGGCTGCAGTCACCATCTGCAGTGATATGCCAAAGCCTTTGACTGTGTGGATCACAGTAAACTGTGGAAAATTCTGAAAGAGATGGGAATACCAGACCACCTGACCTGCCTCTTGAGAACTCTGTATGCAGGTCAGGAAGCAACAGTTAGAACTGGACATGGAACAATAGACTGGTTCCAAATAGGAAAAGGAGTACGTCAAGGCTGTATATTGTCACCCTGCTTATTTAACTTCTATGCAGAGTACATCATGAGAAACGCTGGACTGGAACAAACACAAGCTGGAGTCAAGATTGCTGGGAGAAATATCAATAACCTCAGATATGCAGATGACACCACCCTTATGGCAGAAAGTGAGGAGGAGCTAAAAAGCCTCTTGTTGAAAGTGAGAGAGGAGAGTGAAAAAGTTGGCTTAAAGCTCAACATTCAGAAAACGAAGAATAAGATAGCCATGTGTAAAAACTGAACTGTGATTCCCACCTCACCACACACATCATTAGTTCACAATGGGTCAGAGACCTAAATAAAAAGCTAACATGCTAAATTCTAGAAGAAGGCATAGTATCTTTACAACTTAGCAAAACAATCTGTGAAGACTTAAAAGCAGAATACACAAAAGATTCCTACAATTCGCTAAAAACCCAATTAAAATATGGGCAGGGGGACTTCCCTGGTGGTCCAGTGGATAAGAGTCCACCTTCCATTACAGGGAACATGGGTTCAGTCCCTGGGCAGGGGACTATGATCCCACGTGCTGTGGGGCAGCTACTAAGCCCACAGGCCAGAACTACAGAGCCCATGTGCTCTGGAGCACATCTTCCTCAGCCAAATGTAAATAAATTAAATACAGACAAAAAACTTGACAGACATTCACCAAAAATGACACAGAAATGGCTAACAAGCACATAAAAAAAATGATCAGTACCAATATTCATCACAAAATACAAAAGTAAAACAGGAAAGAGAAATACAAGTTAATTCCACAAACTACAAAGCGATTGTGCATATACATGCTCAGTCACTCAGCTGTGTCCAACTCTTTATGACCCCATGGATTGTAGCACACCAGGCTCCTCTGTCCATGGAATTTTCAGGAAAGAATACTGGAGTGGTTGCCATTTCCTATACCCATTGGGAAGACCAAAATTTACAGGACTGAAAATAAGCAATTGTTGGTGAAAATATGAAATTACCCCAACTCTCACATATTGCTGGTGGTTAGGTAAAATGTTACAATAGCTCTAGCAGCTTCTCATAAAGTTAAGCATACACTTACCCTAGGACCCAGTAATTCTACTCCGATATTTACCCAAGAGAAATAAAAACTTACATCTACAAAAGGCCTCATATAAGAATGGTCTCCTTTATTCATAACAGTGTATACATCTGTCAACAAGTGACGCATTGTGGTATATTCATACAGCAGACTACCATTTAGCAATAAAAATGATGATACATCCAACAACCTAAATAATCTCAAATAATATGTAAAACAAGCCAGCAGAAACAGTATGGTACTGTATGATAACATGCATATCCAGTTGCAGAGTAGGCAAAGTAATCTATGCTTTAAAAGAAAAAAGGAAAAGAACAGCACATGCCTTGGCAGGGCAGGGGGCATGGGGGCAGCATGAATGAGGAACATGGGCAGCAAGTGAAAAGGTTCACTATAGACATTTCTGGGATGACAAAAATGTCCAGTATCTTGAGTGTAGATGCTTACATGATATAAACATTTATCAAAATAAGCTGTTTTGTGCATTATATATATTTGATATAAAACAACTATTTTTAAAAAATCTAGTAGGGAAGGGAGCAGACAGATAATATCGAAATAAGAAATTGAAGAACTGCTGAACCTGAGTGACAGACACATAAGGGTATATATTTTTGTTTACCTTACATATGCCTGAAACTTTCCATAATCAAAGGTATTTAAAAAATAACTTCTCTTAATTCCCTCTCAGTGGAGGAAGAAAACTAATAATCAACTCTTCTTGACATAAATTACAATCTTACTTCTTATTTCTTTGAATTTTCTTTATGCTGAATAATCCATCCCTTACACTTTCTTTAATCTTATTCACCACAGCACAGCTCGCCTTGAAATTGGTTCAGATTTTCCATGATTGACTTATTTATTACTACCTGTAGGGAGAAAAGGATTGGAAAGAGCTAACCCTCCTTTCACCCATACTACCTGATAGCATTATGATACCTACACTGACTATATTTCCTAACTCAAATCCCAACACTGAACTTAGCATCTAGAATTTTAATAATTTTAATCTTATTACCTCCCTCTCATGAGAATTCATTTGCAATGGCAAATAAGGATCTTATCCTATTGACTATTTCTTTAGATATGGCACATAAAGGATACTCAGTGAATATGTGTAAATCAAATATTTAAGAAATATAATATCAGAGCTCACAAATACACAGTTTAGCTCTCTTACTGATAGTACAAATTATTTCCCACCTCAGTTATATCCATTGTGTTTTGCCTTTAACCTTATTGGTATGTATGTCTTCATTTCAAGTGGAATAGATCTGTGTTTAAAAACTTCACATCTCCTCTTTACTCAAAAATGTAATCATATAATATTTTAAAACAGTAGGTCAGTTTAATCTATATATTTCACTGTATAAAGTGATGTGATTTCTATATATAGTATTTTTTCTGCTCTTACTCATACGGATAAAGAAAAAAGTCACAGTGCTTTGAAAATCTCAAATTCTGTTAAACCACCATAAAGCTAAAAATCTCTAGAAATATGAAAATTCAGAGTTCCTTAAAAACAGATAAAGTGCAGTTACGAATAGATTTTTAACAAAAACAAAGATTATTTGAAAAGAATGTGTCTAACAAAGCACCTATATAAGCCCAAGACCAAGTTGTTAGTTCCTCTCGTGAAATACAGGAAATCAAGGTTTGTTCTCAGAGTATGTGCTTCAGTAAACATTTGAAGTACGGTTTATAAGCAAAACCATCATTATCTTGGATTAGGATTTTCAAACATTCTAAGGGAGAAAGCATGAGAAAAGTAACCATCAGGAGAAGCAGAAATAAAATTACTCACAAAGAATGACATTATACATATAAAATTTTATTATTAAAAAACAGTTCAGAAATATCTTACAAATATTAATTGCCACAGATTCAAATCCAAGTTCTTCCAGAAGCCATTTTATATTCATAAATTATACATAACTTTTAGAACATTTATTTTAAATGTATCAAATGCAGCAAAAGACTTAAAAATAGAAATTTCAAAGCAAATACTCATTTAAAGACATCAGCAAATAGATCTGACCTTTTCAAGTGGCTTTCCCAAAGAGTTTCCAATCAATTTCCAATCGTTCAAGACTTCTTCAACTTTGGAAATAAACCTAGGAAGGAGGAAAAAACTTTCAAACTATGTAATCACATTTTTTTCCTATTGTTATACAATTTAAGTTTTTTTTTTAATATTTGAACACTTTTAACAGAAGGCTTGTAAAGTTTAGTATTGCTATTGTAAATTTATCAACATGGAACAAAAAACAAAAAAGTAATCTTTAGCCCAAGAATTCTTAATTTTAATTTTTTTTAGATTTTTTTCATTTTTAAAAAATCTACTGCCTACCCAATGCCATTCTGGTTTCTATAAAATAAAAATACATCTCTTCATATTGAAATGAAAATAGTAAACCTGGGACACAAGTAAAAACTGACAGACTGAAATGATACTATTAAGGATAACTGGGCTTCCCAAGTGGTGCTACTGGTAAAGAACCTGCCTGCCAATGCAGGAGACATAAGAGAGACACAGGTTCAATAGCTGGGTCAGGAAGATCCCCTGGAGGAGGGCATGGCAACAGACTCTAGTATTCTTGCCTGCCATGGACAGAGGAGACTGGCAGCCTACAGTCCACAGGGTCGCAGATCGGACACCACTGAAGTGACTTAGCACACACATACAGGCTTCCTAGGTGGCACCTGTGGTAAAGAATCCACCTTCCAATGCAGGAGACCTAAGAGACAAGGGTTCAATCCCTGAGTAAGGAAGATTCCCTGGAGTAGGAAATGGCAATCCACTCCAGTATTCTTGCCTGGAAAATTCCATGGACAGAGGAGCCTGGCAAGCTACAGTTCATGGGGTCACAAAAAGTCAGACACGACTAAGCACACACACATACACAATAACTCCGAAACCAATAATCTCTTCACTATGCTCCAAATAAATTATCTCTTTAAATTAACTTTCTTTAAAGATACTTATGAATTTTCTGATTTGCCTTCCACTCCCTGGTGGCTCAGATGGTAAAGCGTCTGTCTACAACTCGGGAGACCCGGGTTTGATCTCTGGGTTGGGAAGATCCCCTGGAGAAGGAAATGGCAATCCACTCCAGTACTATTGCCTGGAAAACACCATGGACAGAGGAGCCTGGTAGGCTACAGTCCGTGCGGTCGCAAAGAGTCAGACGCAACTGAGTGACTTGACTTCAGACTTCCTCCAAAAAAACATTATTTGGGAACTTTGCCCATTAAAATAAAACAAGTTTTAATGAACATCTGGCAAGAAAGTAGATTTGTCAACTTTAAGGGATTTAAAACTATTCACTGTCTGATCTTTAATGATCAAGCAGACCTATCAAAGAGAATGAATTCTGACTAGCAACACGCTCTATATTAGCAAATGAACAGTCAAAGCTCAGTAGCAGTGTTCAATATACACAAAAGGACACTTTCAGCTTAGTCGCTCAGCTGTGTCCAATTCTTTGTGACCCCATGGACTGTAGCCCGCCAGGCTCCTCTGTCCATGGGGATTCTTCAGGCAAGAATACTGGAGTGGGTTGCCATGCCCTCCTCCAGGAGATCTGCCCAACCCAGGATCCAACCCAAGTCTCCTGCACTGCAGGCAGATTCTTTACCATCTGAGCCACCATGGAAGCCTGAGCCACCAAGAGCCGACTACTTATACTATATATGTATGATGCAATCTAACAGCAACACTGCTCTCCTAAAACACCTACACATTATTGCCAGAGTACTAAAATTAATTCTAGTCAAAATATATTCACAAATATCAGGTTTTGCCATCAGGGACATTATAAATTATTATTTACATTCTTGATGTAAGTGTTTATGATTCAACTGAACCTTCTAATTATTCCTTTTTAAAATGAAGATATTAATTAATATGTATTTTGAGGGGGTTCAAATGGCAATTATCAGATCTTATAAAGAGTGCTCTAGAAATAAGTATGTTTACAAAACCAAATAAAAATTTTAATGTATGTATGTGAGTGAAAATCTGTACGTGAAATATACATTACATTTATAAAGGTAAAAAACTGGAAACTATCTTAGGTACAACTGCAGCAAAAAGCCAGAAATTAATGACATATCCACTCAATGGATATGTACCCATTAAAAATCATGTTTTGAAGCCTGCTTGAAGAAATAAGAAAAAGACCATATGTTAAATGAAAAAATGAAGCTATAGATATAAGTATAAATATAGTTTAACACAAGTTCATAACACACCCAGATTACATGGAATTTTCTCAAAATATTAACAGTAGCTATCTCCTGGTGGTAGAATTACAGGTGATTTTTCTTTTTTTGTTTTATAATGAAGTATTTTAATAAATATGAGAGCTTCCCTGATAGCTCAGTTGGTAAAGTTCAATTCCTGGGTCAGGAACATCCACTGGAGAAGGGTTAGGCTACCCACTCCAGTATTCTTGGGCTTCCCTTGTGGCTCAGCTGATAAAGATTCCACCTGCAATGTAGGAGACCTGGGTTCAATCCCTGGGTTGGGAAGATCCCCTGGAGAAGGGAAAGGCCAACTACTCCAGTATTCTGGCCTGGAGAATTCCATGGACTGTATAGCCCACGGGGTTGCAAAGAGTTGGACACAACTGTGCGACTTTCACTTCACCTTATTTTAATAAAAAGGCTTCCCAGGTGGCACTAGTAGTAAAAACCTGCTTGCCAATGCAGGAGACGTAAGAGACTCAGGTTTCATCTCTTGGTCGGCAAGATCTGCTAGAGGAGCAGATGGCAACCCACTCCAGTATTCTTGCCTGGGGAATCCCATGGACAGAGGAGCCTGGAATGCTACAGTCCATATCACATAGAGTCAGACTCGACTGAAGAGACTTCACATTTTAATTTCACAGTAAAAGAAGGAACATCTTAAAATATTCACTGTATTAGCAATACTATCAGTACTAAAACAGACTAAAATTGGAGCCTATTCTGTAAGTATTGAGATTTCCTGAAAGCTCTCTAGATCTCACCTGAGGGATCACTTCCTCTTACTTCTCAATATTAGGTTCTTTTGTTATATGCTCTTAAAAAATGTTTCTTTCCCTCTTCTCAGCTCTCATTTCAACTGTAACTACAGACTCTCTTGTATCATTATCTATTCACATCCTTCTTTTCCATTAGTTTATATGTTCAGCAACAGCAGGAACCATTTGTTTTCACTGACCACCACATCCTTATGCCCTGCATTGTGCTTGATACATGTTCACTCAGTATTTTTTCAATGGACAAATAATAAAAGGAGTTATTGGTTTCTATAAATTATCCATACAGCTCATAACATACTGATAAGAAATTTCATTCAAACATTAAACTCAAGGTTTAAAAGACTCCAAAGTCTTACCATTTTCCTACAAACTGTAAAACACTAGTTTCATTCTATAAACAAAAGCATGAAGCCAAAAATCAAATTTCCTACTTTGAGGTAGTTTTTATAACTCTGTTAACAACTACCTCCAAATAAGGAGTTAGAAGGATTTAATATTTCACCTGAGGATATTTTAAATATTTAGCTAGTGGAAAGTGATTATTTATCCATTAAATACTCTATTGTTTCCTCATTCACTCTCAAGATTCAAACTACTACATTTTCTAACTACTTTTAAGACATTATTATTTCAAACTGAACAGGTCTAAAACTGTATTCTTCTCTCTTTGCCACTTTTTTTTTTCTTTTTTGCCACTTTCTTATCTTCACTCTTCTAGGCAAGAAACTGCAGTTTCACGTTTTTTTTTCTACTCCTACATTTCATCAAGTTTATCTTCTACTTCTTTGAAATATCTTACAATCTTCCCTCCTACCCTTTCTCTCCAGTTTCCTAATCACCAACCTAACCAAAATAGTAACTCACTTGCCTTCATTTCACCTCATCTTGGCAAACAACTTTCATAACACAAAATCAAGGGTCTCTCGCTCCTGCTCTGTAATGGCTCTAAAGCGTGGTCTCTTGACCCAGCATCAGCACCTGGGATCTTCTCAGAAATGAAAATTTTTGAATCCACCTCAGACATACACAATTATAAACTATGATTCTAATGCACACTAAAGTTTCAGAATTGCTGGTCTTAAAGCATCAAATTTATATTCCTTTACTTAGCTTTGGAAGCTGTCTATAACCTGGTTTTATCTTAATAATCTTATTTATTTTCCTTCAACAAATAGTCTTCACTTCAGTGAAGACATTTCATTAAATCCCAACGGTTTTCACCTGTCTCTGCTCCTGTCAGGACCGTCTCATATTTAACCAGGTTTTTTTTTCCATTTAAGCGGTTATTTTCCACTTTCCAGGCCTGGCACATTTCCTGTCTTTTCTATGAAAATACCTCCAACAATTACAATCCACAATTACCATCCTTATACTAATATAATTATTTGCTGTTTTGTTTTTTTAACACAGAGATCAAATTATTTGATTTTGTTCTTTTCTGTTAGTATAGTTCTGAACACGTAGTACCTATAGAATAAAGCCTTGCCTGGGTGGTTATGTCTTATCTTTTGGGGGAAGGTGGGGGTGGGGCTGGGACCACAGGTTAAACTAGCATCCCAGCAGGGATCTTTTCTATGCCATTTAATGACATGACATTCACAACCAGATGGATTTCTTCTCCCAATCAGAAAGCTCATAAAATATTCCAACAAGCTAACTACTGACCTCAGTACTCAAAAAACCTGAAGGGCCTCTTGGACAACGAACTGATACATCTCGGCCTAAGCTATCACTCCTCCACAAACCTGGCCTTCAAATAATTTTAGTGATCCAACAATTTCACTCAGCTATTCGACTGGAGTTTGGTGGTACAGGAATTTGGAGTTTCCATGGCAAAGGAAGCCTGGGTCACATTACCCACTGAAATGGAACAATTAAGCGTTCCAAAGCCATACACAAACTGTTTCGAAAGGTTACCCTAAAAGACAGGATGGAGATGGTGGGAGTGTGGCAGATGGACAACCACCAGGATTCAGAAGAAAGGGCTCCTCTTGAAACGGATGTACAAGGAAAGGGGGGGAGGGGGGAAAGCAGCTGCGAAGTTTGTTGCTTACTCTAACAAACGAACTAGTTACACGGACATTAACACAGGAACAGAAGGTAGCCTCCGGAACTGTTTCGGCGGGTGATCAACAACTAGAGGACCAAAAGTCTAATGAAAGTGGTCTAAAAGTAAAGAAAACAAAACTTCGGAGAGCCAGTCTCCGGGGTTTGACAGATGGCGGCAGGCCGGGGCTTGTCAGACCCGAGACGTGGAAGAGGCTTGCGGTGGACCACAGAAGGAAAGAGGCGAAGACCGGGGAGCCAAGGGGCTTACTTTTCCCGCAAAAGTGGCGTCACTTGTGGTCAAGGTTGGGGAAGTAGCCGGGCGGAGCCGGGGCCCAAACTGCTGGGAACCAATGATACGACTCACTCACCTTTCCCATTCCGAGGCAGTGGTGAAGTCTGTGATCTCAAATACCTCGGACTCGGGCTGCATAAGTGGAAAGAAAGAAAGAGATTGAGCTCCCGGGCGCTGACACGGAGGGGCTAACTTAAACAGAGGCAGGGATAGGTAGGAGGCAGACACCTCACCTCACTGTCAGCCGCCATCTTGCGGAACGCCGATGTGGGCGCTAGGACTGCCGGGAAGAAACGCAGGAAGGCGAGTGGAGGGGGGGGGAGGAATAGGGGAGCAGAGACCGGGCGGGGGCGGGGCGGGGATTTCGCGCAGCCCCGCCCCCGGAGGCACCTTTCCGGTTAGTTTGGCAGTCTCCTGAAGCTGAAGTCATTTAATTTTTCTTCTGTAATACTTTTTGTTCCTGAGAAGAAAGAACTTACACTACCCTCAAGTCCCCGTTCTCTAGCTGATTTAACAAATTTAAAATTCTCCTGTAGAGTAATGGATTCAGGAAAAGAACAGAAGCAAGAACAAGGCCTTAGACATGTGGATATGAAAAAAACCTAAAACATATTGGTTTTGTTCTTGTTTTTTCATTCATCCTCTCAATCGATTGCAAGGCACTGAGCTAGATGCTGTAATATCCACCATCCCTCACCTCAGAGATTTCAGGTAGTTTGGGTGAGTCATCAAATAAAACCATTATACCAGTTATCTGGTTTCTGAGAAGAGCAACATGCTGTTTAACGAATACTTTTTAAGCCACTGAGGAATAGGAGTGCCAGCTACTTGTTAGTCATTATATCTCATACATTCTGAAACATTTACAGAGGAAATCATACCATGTCCAGGATTTGTTTCAAATAATTGGAGGAGGAGGTGGGTTGTTGTTTTTTAGTTGCTTCTCTTTGGGACTCCATGGACTATAGACCTTCAGGCTCCTCTGTCTATGAGATTTCCCAGGCAAGAATAGTGGAGTGTGTTACCATTTCCTTCTCCAGGGGATCTTCACAACGGGATTGAACCCGCATCTCCTGCACTGGTAGGCAGATTCCTTATGGCTGAGCCACTAGGGAAGCCCTAGGGAAGTAGATACGGGTAGAAATAAAACAAGATTAGCCATGGGCACATAAGCTATGGTTTAGGCTATTGATGGGTACATGGATATGTATACTTTTCTCTCAACTACTATTAGGTCCAAAAATTTTCATAATTAAAAGATTTTTTCCTTAAATTCTCCTGTTATTTATTTGTTTTCATTTTTGGCCAAACCACGGGGCATGAGGGATCTTAGTTCCCAACCAGGAGTGGAACCATGCCCCCTGCAATGGAAGCACAGAATCTTAACCACTGGAAGTCCAGGGAAGTCCCTAAAGCTTTATTTTTAGTGTGTTTTTTTTTTAATTAAATCTCATTTAATGATTTTTTGTGACTCACAAGAAGGAATTTGTGGCTAGAGGACTCAGAAATACAGCTTTAGCAATTAAATATTTTAATATTAGGAGAGAGAGATATAAAAAATACAAGTGATATACATGGTGCAGATGAGGAAACTAAGATCAGAAGAATTTGATAATTATGGCCAGTGCCAAGACTTGAACCGCATCTCTTGATATTCCTTCTAATTTCAGCTCACTACACTAGTGGGAGTTAGAGTTACTACTGTAAAAATTTTTCCCAAAAGGTCTGAACTTGCACCTTCATTCATTTATAGGCATTTATTAGATACCTACTATAAACCAGTCATTATGCTAGACTGCTAGGAAATAAAGACATACTGAAGATACAATCCCTGATTTCAAGGAACTCAAGATGGAGTAGTGAAACTGAAAATTTACTGCACGAACCAAAAGAAGAGGTACCATATGTATCAGCATCACTGTTAGCAATGTGGAGGCCAGTGGTGACCCTGACAAGAAGAATCTTCAGGGCCAGCTGAAGGGTAGAGTGGAGGCAGCCAGGTTGGGGCAGGGAAGGCTTCTAAGAGCAGAAAATAAAATGCTTCTGCTGCTGCTGCTAAGTCGCCTCAGTCGTGTCCGACTCTGTTCGACCCCATAGATGGCAGCCTACCAGGCTCCTCTGTCTCTGGGATTCTCCAGGCAAGAACACTGGAGTGGGTTGCCATTTCCTTCTCCAACAGATGAAAGTGAAAAGTAAAAGTGAAGTCATTGCAACCACTGTGATGGAGGTGTCTTCTTTTTGTTTGTTAAACAGATCACTTTCCTACCTTTAAGCCTCTCGGACTGAGAATAGCATATCCAGAGGCTTAAAGGTAGGAAAGTCTGATCTGTCTAACAAAGAAAAAGAAGACACCTCCATCACAGTGGATGCAATGAGGTTGAAGAGGTACACATGGGCCAGACCTTAAAGAGCCTTCTATATGGCCCTTGTGTGAAGAAAGTGGGCATTGCTAAAATGTTTTAAGCAAGAGAGTATTGTGGTCCAAAATATAAAATCCTTTACATTTTGCAATGGTCTGGTTGCTATAGGAATGGCCTGGGGGACTGTTATTGTTAAGTCGCTTCAGTTGTGTCTGACTCTGTGCGACCCCATAGACGGCAGCCCACCAGGCTCCACCGTCCCTGGGATTCTCCAGGCAAGAACATTGGAGTGGGTTGCCATTTCCTTCTCCAGTGCATGAGAGTGAAAAGTGAAAGTGAAGTTGCTCAGTCGTGTCCGACTCTTAGCAACCCCATGGTCTGCAGCCTACCAGGCTCCTCCGTCCATGGGATTTTCCAGGCAAGAGTACTGGAGTGGGGTGCCATTGCCTTCTCCGGGACTGGGGGAAGGGGGTTGCAAAAAAAGAGGTAGGGACAGCTAGTGACTATTACAGCATCCGATGGGAGATTGTGTGGAGGCTTTGACTGCCGGGGGTCAGCAGA
Organism: Aepyceros melampus; assembly: GCA_006408695.1. Taxonomy (NCBI): domain Eukaryota; kingdom Metazoa; phylum Chordata; class Mammalia; order Artiodactyla; family Bovidae; genus Aepyceros; species Aepyceros melampus. The sequence goes on along the minus strand of SJXQ01009567.1, from coordinate 99,650 downwards.
CAAGGTCAACTGATTTGATACGTATATTGGAGTTACAACAGTCAGAGCTTGATGACATTAAATGCAGGGATAAGGGAAAGGTGCTTCCCAGTGGTAAAGAATCTGCCTGCCAATGCAAGAGACACAAAGGATGTCAGTTCAATCTCTGGTTGGGAAGATTCCTTGGAGAAGGAAATGGCACTCTAATGGCAAAAAATGAAGAGGACAAAAGCGCCTCTTGATAAAGGTCAAAAAGGAGAGCGAAAAAGCTGGCTTAAAATTCAACTTTCAAAAAACTAAGATCATGGCATTGTGTCCCATCACTTCATAGCAAACAGAAGGGGAAAAATGGAAACAGTGGCAGATTTTATTTTCTTGGGCTTCAAAATCACTGCAGATGGTGACTACAGCTATGAAATTAAAGGACGCTTGCTCCTTGAAAGGAAAGCTGTAACAAGCCTAGACAGTGTATTAAAAAGCTGAGACATCACTTTACTGACAAAGGTCTGTGTAATCAAAGCTGATTTTTCCAGCAGTCATGTATGGATGTGAGAGTTGACCGTAAAGAAGTCTGAGTGCCAAAGAACTGATGCTTTTGAATTGTAGTGGTGGAGAAGACTCTTGAGAGTCCCTTGGACTACAAGGAGATCCAACCAGTCAATCCTAAAGGAAATCAACACTGAATATTCATTGGAAGGGCTAGTACTGAAGCTGAAACTCCTGTACTTTGGCTATCTGATGCTAACAGCCAACTCATTAGAAGAGACCCTGATGCTGGGAAAGTCTGAAGGCAGCAAAGGATTGGGGGCAGCAGAGGATGAGATGGTTACAGCAACACTGACTCAGTGGACATGAATTTGAGCAGACTCCAGGAGATAGTGGAAGACAGGGGAGCCTGGCATGCAGCAGTTCAGGGGGTTGCAGAAAGTCGGGCACGAACGAGTGACAGAACAACAACAAACGAGGGAAAGATGGGAATCAAAGAGCCGTTCACTTAACTTTTTAAGATTCTCTCCAGCTGAAATACATTTGTATGTTTTAAAGTCAAGGAAACCCAGGTTCAGCCACTTACTACCTATGCTGCTGCTGCTGCTGCTAAGTCGCTTCAGTCGTGTCCAACTCTGTGCGACCCCATAGGAAGGCAAATAACATAAGCCCTCTAAACGTCAGTTTCTTCATTATTAAAATTTTACTTGTAATACCTCTTACCACATAGGACTGTGGCAAAGATTAAGCCCTATGCACATTTGCAGAGTGGTTAACAGAATGTCCTGGCATGTAGTAGGTGATCCATTATGGTAGTAGCAGTTACAATGGATGCTTTATATAATGAAAACTGTAACGTGTTACTCACATGTATTACATTTTTTCCTTTTTGGTTAACCATTAAGAAGTTTCAGTGCATGCCAAAATCTGAAACTGAAAAACCACAAAGATTTTGCTGCATGAAGTTAAATTTCAGAAACTGTAGGAAACAAGCCTTATCAAATTGCTAGGTAAAGTTTCCTTCCAAGTTATTTTTGGCTCCTTCTCCCTGGAGAAACTTTTTAAATAAGTTATTTGTTAAAGTGAAGTGCGAATCAGGATGCTAATGATGTAAAGTACCCAAGGGAGACACACTTTTATTAGATTTTCACTGGTTCACGAAGCAGAAAAGATTTTGTTTCTTCAGTATTCAGAGCTATTTTGCTGCACGTCCAAAGGCAAGGGTTTTTCCATTGCAAGTGTATTCCCTCTCTGGCATACCTTGCGGTTATTTCAAGGTGTTACCAATAATGGCCACAGGGAGAATTTTGACGCATAGGCAATTTAAGAGATTAGAGGCCTGGAAAAAATCACCCTTGGCTTAGTCCTCAGAGGAATGCAGGGGCATCACAGTTTAATTAGGTCTTAGCGAGAGAGCAAACATTGTGAGAGGAGCAACAGCAGTGGGACTGCACCATTCTCATCTGTCTTGATGGCCTCTGTGCAGAGAGAATCAGGAATTTTCTGTGATACAGCTCTGAGATCAATTGCAGTAGAAGGTACAGTGGGAAGAGGAAGACACACTATGAGAACAGGAAACTCTTAGAAATTCTCTAAATCAAAACTATCAGAATTATCAAAATTATCAGTATTCATTCATTCATTCAGCAAAATTTATCAAGTATCTACTGTCATGGCAGTGAAGAGGAAAAAAGTGAAAGTGTTAGTTGCTCAGTTGTGTCCAACTCTTTGCAACCCCATAGACTGTGGCCCACAAGGCTCCTCTGTCTATGGGATTTTCCAGGCAAGAATACTGGAGTGGGTTGCCCTTCCCTTCTCCAGGGGATCCTCCCAATCCAGGGATCAAATCCTTGTCTCCTGGATGGAGAGACAGGTTCTGTATCATTGCAGAGGGACTCTTTACTGCTGAAACCACCAGGGAAGCATGGCATGTCATAGTCAATCGTAGGGAGGGGTTTGAAAAATAATCCCTGCCCTTAAGGTGTCCACAGTTTGAGATAAGTCAGAAAGAACTATAATATGATTTATAAAGAGAAGCACAATGGTTATTCAACTTCTTAAAGCTCTTTGTAAAATCAGTGGTGTGAAAACAAGTAACTTTTCTGAACATACAGGCATATCATGTATCCTAAATAAGCAGTCCACTGTTTCTTGGACTAGAAAGAGTTATAGCCTCGAAGGCAGGAATCTCTAGAGAATTTCAAGAGAAGTAATGCAAACTTCCTTAACTCATCATTCATTCACTCCTTTGTTCATTCAACAAACACCTATTAAAAGCAGCTTCTATGTGCCTGACCCTGTTCTAGAAACTGAGAAACAAAAACTTAAAAGCAAGATGCCTGGCCTCAGGAAGTTTCAAGTATAATTGAAGTCCCTCTAGATGATAAGGCTAAGTCAAGAACAGCTAGTTCTAATTCCCAAGTTTGTAACTTAACTTCTTGTCTGGTATTAGATCCAGAAAAGACAGTTCTTACTGGCAGGTTGACTTAGTTTGCCCATGTTTACATGTTTCTATTTAAACTATTCTATTGTTAATGTATTTTTGAACTCAGAATGTGAAAACAAAAGAGTTAAAAAGAGTCATAAGAATTATGTATAAGTTTACAGAATGAGCATATTCTAGCTGTGTGGGGTGGTATGTGTGGACAATTAATTACTATATTTTACATAGGCATATTCTTATTTAATCTCTGATTTTCCTTGTCATAGGAAAGATATGAATATGGATATGAACAATTCTAGCTACAAGTGATTGGAGAAGGAAATGGCAACCCACTTCAGTATTCTTGCCTGGAGAATCCCAGGGATGGCAGAGCCTCGTGGGCTGCCAGCTATGGGGTCTCACAGAGTCGGACACAACTGACACGACTGAGCAGCAGCAGCAGCAGCAGCTACAAGTGATAAATAAATGCAAAATTTTAGTATAATCCTGATCTTTTGTATAATATTGTAAAACCTGCTAACTACATTTACATTAATATCTCCAGATATGCAACTATTTGCTCCTCAGAGCCTTTTTACCATGCATTTCAGTCTAATTTCTAACTAGACTAGATGGACTAATTTCAGTCTCAACTGCTTCTGCTATTTTGCTATAGTGAATCTTATATCTTCCATTTATCTCTGCTCTTTGCTTTTCCCATCTGTGTACTACAATATGGGCTTCCCTGTTGGCTCAGTGGTAAAGAATATGCTTGCAATCTGGGAGACCTAGATTCAATCCCTCGGTTGAGAAGCTCCCCTAGAGCAAGGCACAGCAACGCACTCCAGTATTCATGTCCGGGGAATCCCAAATCCCATGGACAGAAGAGCCTGGCAGTCTACAGTCCATAGGGTCACAAAGAGTCAGACACAACTAAAGTAACTGAGCACGTGCTGCAATATACTTCCAAATAGGAAATACTTAAATCACTATTTATAACCAAAGCCAGAGCCTGGGAGTTGTTTAATTTGTCCATGCAATATAATAGAAATGTCTTCTCATTGTAAAAGTTTCAAATAATATGTGTAAAACAAATGGCCTCCTTTACCGTCTTCTCTATTTCTATACTCCTAAGATGAGTGCTGAAAAATTGATACTTTTGAACTGTGGTGTTGGAAAAGACTCTTGAGAGTCCCTTGCACTTCAAGGAGATCCATCCAATCCATCCTAAAGGAGATCAGTCCTGGTTATTCATTTGGAAGGACTGATGTTGAAGCTGAAACTCCAATACTTTGGCCACCTGATGTGAAGAGCTGACTCATTGGAAAAGACCCTGATGCTGGGAGGGATTGGGAGCAGGAAGAGAAGGGGATGACAGAGGATGAGATGGCTGGATGGCATCACCGACTCAATGAACATGAGTTTGGGTGAACTCCGGGAGTTGGTGATGGACAGGGAGGCCTGGCATGCTGCGATTCATGAGGTCACAGAGTCAGGCATGACTGAGTGACTGAACTGAACTGAAGATAAAATCACCAATACCAGTTGAGTGTGAATAATTTCAGGCTCTTTCCTATGTTTTTACATAAACATTTATAGAGACAGAATATAGAGTTTTAATTCTTTTAATTAATTTTTGTGCAAATAAGTATGTCTATTCACACATATCCCAATGTTCATTGCAACACTATTTACAATAGCCAAAACATGGAGGCAGGCTAGATGTCCATCAACAGATAGTGGATAAAGACGTGATACACATATACAATGGAATACTACCCATCCATTAAAAGGAAAAAAAAATTGAGTTAGTTGAAGTGATGTAGATGAACCTAGAGCCTGTCATACAGAGAGAAGTAAGTCAGAAATACAAAACAAACATCATATATTAATCCATATCTATGGAATGTACAAAAATGATCCTGATGATCCCATTTTCAGGGCAGGAATAAAAGTGCACATGTAGAGAACAGAATTATGGATGCTGGGAGAGGGTGGGAAAGTGGGATGAATTGAAAGAGTAGCCTTGAATAGCATTGACATATATACACTACCATGTATAAAATAGACTGCTAGTGGGAACCTGCTTCTGCTCAGTGCTCTGTGATGATCTAGAGGGGTGGGGTGGGGGGCTGCAAGGGAGGCTCAAGAGGAAGAGGATATATGTACATGTATAGCTGACTCATCATGTTATACAGTAGAAACTAACACAACATTGTAAAGCAATTATATTCCAATAAAAAATAATGTCTAGTACTTGATGCCTGCCAAACATTCATACAATACCCCTATGAGGTAGATACTATTATTATCATACATCCTTCCTTTACAGATGAGGAAACTGAGGCAGAAGCAGCATAGGTAATGTGCCTAAACCACATGCCTACTAAATGGTAGGACTGACTTCTAGGTATGTGCTCTGAACCTCTTCAACCTCCCATATCATACTACATGCATAACTTGGCAACTCACTTTTTTTACCTGCCTATATGACTTGGAGCCCATTTAGAGCATTATATAAAGCTCCTTCCACCTTGTTTATACTGTTACACAGCATTCCAAAATTCAAAGTATGAAGGCACCACTCTTTAATTTTCTACCATGACTTGATATGTAGACTATTTACTATTTAAAGCTATTAATAAATAACATTTTTAGATGGGTGACAAGTGCATGGGTTCATGATACTATACTGTTTACTTTTGCATGTTTGAAATTTTCCATGATAAATGTGTTCCCCTCAAAAATACTAGAGTAAAATTAATTATGCCTACATCTTTGTGAACATGTGCGAAAATTATTCTAGGGTGGATATGGAGGAATAGAAATGCTGGGTTGAAGAGTATGTGCATTTTAAAGTATAACAGATAGTACCAGATCACAATGTCCAAAATGAGCATTACTAATTTATATACCCACTAATAGTGTAAAAGAGTAGCCATTTCCCCACACATTTTATACTATGAATCATTTAAGATTTTGCCAGTATGTTGAACAAAAAATGTTTTGATTTGCATCTCCCTGAGCCCTGGTGAGATTAAACTATTTTCCCTGTGTTAGTTGACCATTTATATTCCTCTCCTATGAAGAGTGATTTCAAATCTTTCACTTGTTTTTCTATGGGATTGCAAGAATCTGTGTTTTTTATAAAGTCTGTCCAGATGAAGCTGACATTCAATCATATTTGGCTGCCAAGGCTTTATGGAACATAATTTTTCGCTCCATCTCATAAAGTTCGAGCTAACCCTGCTCACATTCTCTTCCTGAGCAGCAAAACAGAACACCTAAGTCAATGAAAGCAACAACTCCACCCCATATACCCTACTCAGCATCACAAAAAACCCTGGTCTCACTATCAAATTTCTCTAGACCAGTATGCTCCTTGGATCTCAATGTTTTCCTCCATCTCTTTTCTCTGTCCACCGAGATGCCCAATTTATCTTCCTTCCTGTCCTTTACCATCACCCTACAACCCTCCATTCACTCTGCCACCTTCTAGGTGGAAAAGAAGAGATTTGGAAGAAAGTGTTCCTCAGAAAAGTGTGTTCGTTCCTTAAAAGAGTAGGTCCCTTCATGGTCTTCCTGAAAACACTGCCACCTTTTTCTACAACTGCACTGCAGGGGACAAATGGGTCCTGCTTAATATGCAGAAGACGTAGCTCACAACCAATCCACTGCTGCCTCAGCAGAAAAGCTCTTTTCAGAATTTTAAAATCCTTTAATCCTTTCCCACTCAATACAGCGGGGTTGCCCAGATATTCAAAAGTATTCATTAGTGTATTTTATAGCTAAGATTGGATTCAAAACTTCAATTTTTGTCCTTTTCAAGTCCCTCCACTTACAGCATCTCATTTGCTACTATTGTTCACTGAAATCCTTTCTCCTCCTCTCTACCTAGCCAGAAAAATAATAAAAAACATAACTCTACTGAGAACTTGAGCTTGTCCCATAGTAAGCAAAATGCCACTACATGAAATTCTTCATTGTTTTTTCACTCTACTGTGGTGTACATTTAGTTCTAGAAATTTAGTCACCGAGAACCTTCTCTGCATAAAATATTAAGACACAATAGCAGAACAAAGATAATTAAAACTTGTTACTTGTCTTCTAGAAAATAGAATCTAATGGGGAGATAAAAATAACTCTAAAACAAGTCAGACTCTGTCATAATAGAAGTACGAAATGACAGGAGAATAGAGTGGATTGAAGGGGTGCTTATTGGATCAGAGAGACTAACAGAGCCTGGGAACTATTAATACAAAGGCCCTGAGGAGTATAGCTGAATGAGAGCTGGCTTTGGAACACGGTGACCACCAGTGAAGTGAAGTGAAGAGAAGTGAAAGTCGGTTAGTCGTGTCTGACTCTTTGCGACCCTATGGACGTCCATGGAATTCTCTAGGCCAGAATACTAGAGTGGGTAGCCTTTCCCTTCTCCAGGGGATCACCAGAGGGAGGACTCTATCACTGTGTCATTTCTCATTTCTGGATTTTTCTCTGGTAATGAAATTACTTTGCTTTATTTTCTATTTTAGATTCTCAAACTTTTGGAATCAGAGGGGTTTTCTGAATTCGTTTTACTCAACCCCTTCAATTTATAAATAGGAAAATGGTCTTCCCTGGTGGTGGCTCAGACTGTAAAGAACCTGCCTGCCATGCGGGAGACTTGGTATCAATCCCTGGGTTGGCAAGATTCCCTGGAGAAGGATATGGTAACCCATTCCAGTATTCTTGTCTGGAGAATTCCATGGACAGAGGAGCCTGACCAGCTACAGTCCATGGGGCCACCAGGAGTTCAACACAACTGGTGACTAAGCACAAGCCCACTGAGTGACTAAGCACATAGCTAGATTATACTGAAGATGAATATTCAGTCTAGATACTCCTCTTCTAGGGCTCCTTGCTGCTGATGCTGCTAAATCACTTCAGTCGTGTCTGACTCTGTGCGACCCCATAGACGGCAGCCCACCAGGCTCCACCATCCCTGGGATTTTCCAGGCAAGAGTACTGGAGTGGGTTGCCATTTCCTTCTCTGCTAGGGCTCCTTGCTCCCCTCCAAAATCTTTCTTTATTACTTTAATTTTTCTGCTTTTCTGTCTCTTGAAATACCTGATATCTCCTATGGGGGAAACTCAAAGGCATGTTTCAAAGATAATTGCATCCAGTAGCTAAATGTGTATGTGTGTATCATATTGTCAAATCAGATGCATGCAGATCTAAAACACCATCCACTATCAAGCTTTATGGGTAATTTCAGGGGTATAATCAATCAACAGGAACAGGCAAAGCAGGGAGAAGTGTGAGACACAGAGGGAGGCTCCAAGATCCTTTCTTCCCATGTAAGACATAAGCTCTCTGTGATGAAACATTTCCATTTTACAGACATATAGCTGAATGATTTTTGTAACATTTTTCAGGAAGCCATGCTCCTTAACTTCATAGATTTACCATAGACAATCCTAAAGTAGGGATATCCTGCAACAAGCAGTCTATAAACAAGGATGCTCCTCCTAGCAAATAACCATGTATCTTCCAGGAGTTTCAGTTATTGTTGTGTTTACAATACTGAGTTATTCATCAACACTTTCTTTCTTTGTCTGAGAGTATCTTGACCTCTTCATCCTCAGTAATGGGAGAGGAATGGATGAGGGTCACTATATTAACTTTGTCCTGCCCAATATTTAAATATTCAATAAAAAGTAAATAGGTCTCATATATGTACATCTTACATAACACTACCAGATTCTCCATAGTGAGAAAAAGAAAAGAAAACTTGTAGTTTTTCCATATTTAGCTATGATCAGAGGTGGCCGGGTGGGGGGGGGGGGT
>SJXQ01009567.1:4801-90787 GCA_006408695.1 Aepyceros melampus | reverse complement strand
GGAGGTAGGAAATGGAAGTGTAACATGTTTGTTTCTGAGCATCTTTAATCATAGCCTGTAAAAATGTTATTTCATATTGGTTTCCGGAGAAGGCAATGGCACCCCACTCCAGTACTCTTGCCTGGAAAATCCCATGGACGGAGGAGCCTGGTAGGCTGCAGTCCATGCGGTCGCTAAGAGTTGGACACGACTGAGCAACTTCACTTTCACTTCTCACTTTCATGCATTGGAGAAGGAAATGGCAACCCACTCCAGTGTTCTTGCCTGGAGAATCCCAGGGACGGTGGAGCCTGGTGGGCTGCCGTCTATGGGGTCACACAGAGTCGGACACAACTGAAGCGACTTAGCAGCAGCAGCAGCAGCAGCACATTGGTTTCTTGGGGCTGAAGAAGAAAGAGACTTCAGGCAAGCAGTCATTTCCCAAGATCTTTTATTTTATTCTGCCTTGATCTTTACAAAAATGTACTCATAAGAATATCCTTCAACCAAGAATACTGTTAGAGTTTTATATTTTGCCTTCAAAGCTTCCACTCACACGTAGGTACTTACAGTAAACCAAGCACCAATTGCTTTTACATTCACCTCTGACTTCCACTGCTGCACCTTACAGTCTTTTCTCTGTAGAACTATCAATATGGTTAAAAAAGAATCAGACATTGTCACTCCCTTGAGGAAAGTGCTCTGATGGTTTTATATTGCACTTGGAATAAGTCAAACTCCTTATGACGCCTATGAGGCCCTTCAAAATATGGCCCCTGCATACCTCTCCAATCTCAATTCTAATACCTTCACCATCTTCCTGTAACTGACAAGTTATGTTTATATATACATTATGACCTTTGCCCCAGCTGTTTCCATTGTGTAGAATGTTCTGCCATCAAGTATTCAAAGAACTGGCTGCTTCATTCAAGTAGTAGATCAAATGTTTACTTATAAGGGAGAGTTTCCATGTGCATGCAATCTAATAAACCTCTTTCTGCCCACAACTGTCCGTCTCTATTACTTTAATTTTCTTCATGGCATTTGTAACCACTTGATAGTACCTTGATTATTTATCATTTAGTCTACAATCTTATTTATCTGTTATTTCTACAGTGATGAGAATAAAGCTTTGCACAAAAAGAGACATTCAAGATATGATATTGAATGGATGAATAAGTGGGCCCTCCTTTTCCTTCAGGTATACCTTCAGGTAATTTAACCTTTACACCTCTTATTTGCTGTCCACAGAAGAACTGGTCTAAATAGCATAGCCTACTATAGTCCTGGAAAATCTAAAACATTCTTTGCTCTAATATCGTGACTCAGCTCCTCCAATTTGTGTTTATTGTTATTGTTTTAGGTTAGGTCAGCATCATTTTCCTGACTCTTTATAAAAATCTTCTCACTTTTATATCTGCCACTCTCCTTGAATTAATTTTCAATCCTGCTGTCAGAATTTTTCCAAACTATAGGCCTGAATGTGTTTCCATGAATAAAATCTTTTTTTTAAGGCTTTATTGAATTTGTTACAATATTGCTTCTGCTTTCTGTTTTGGTTTTTTGGCCTTAAGGCATGTGGGATCTTAGCTCCCCAGCCAGGGATCAAACCTGCACCCTCTCCACTGGAAGGCAAAGTCTTAACTGCTGGACCACCAGGGAAGTTCCTGAATAAAATCTTTTAATCTCTATCAATTCAGCTGGAAATAGTCTCACTTCCCCTTCTCCTCATTTATTCTCCATTCTAACTGCACACACATACATGAAACACAATTTTCCCAATATTTCATGCCTTTATCTTTCCTTTGGATATGCTGTTGTTTGGTCTATTTGCAATGTCCCTCTGTCTATGGTTTATACCTGCTGAACTATTTTCACCTCAGATAAATATCTTTCTTTGAAATTCCCTATGCCCTTCTGTTAATCCTTCAGTCAGTTCAGTTCAGTTCAGTCGCTCAGTGGTGTCCAACTCTTTGCGACCCCATGAACTGCAGCACGCCAGGCCTTCCTGTCCATCACCAACTCCTGGAGTTCACTCAAACTCACCTCCATCGAGGTGGTGATGCCATCCAGCCATCTCATCCTCTGCTGTTCCCCTTTTCCTCCTGCCCCCAATCTCTCCCAGCATCAGAGTCTTTTCCAATGAGTCAATTCTTTGCATGAGGTGGCCAAAGTACTGGAGTTGCAGCTTTAGCATCATTCCTTCCAAAGAAATCCCAGGGCTGATCTCCTTCAGAATGGACTGGTTGGATCTCCTTGCAGTCCAAGGGACTCTCAAGAGTCTTCCCCAACACCACAGTTCAAAAGCATCAATTCTTCGGCGCTCAGCTTTCTTCACAGTCCAACTCTCACATCCACACATGACCACAGGAAAAACCATAGCCTTGACTAGACGGACCCTAGTCGGCAAAGTAATGTCTCTGCTTTTGAATATGCTATCTAGGTTGGTCATAACTTTTCTTCCAAGGAGTAAGCATCTTTTAATTTCATGGCTGCAATCACCATCTGCAGTTATTTTGGAGCCCAGAAAAATAAAATCTGACCCTTTTTCCACTGTTTGCCCATCTATTTCCCATGAAGTGATGGGACCAGATGCCATGATCTTCGTTTTCTGAATGTTGAGCTTTAAGCCCACTTTTTCACTCTCCTCTTTCACTTTCATCAAGAGGCTTTTCAGTTCCTCTTCACTTTCTGCCATAAGGGTGGTGTCATCTGCATATCTGAGGTTATTGATATTTCTCCTGGCAATCTTGATTCCAGCTTGTGCTTCTTCCAGCCCAGCGTTTCTCATGATGTACTCTGCATAGAAGTTAAATAAGCAGGGCGACAATATACAGCCTTGACGTACTCCTTTTCCTATTTGGAACCAGTCTGTTGTTCCATGTCCAGTTCTAACTGTTGCTTCCTGACCTGCATACACATTTCTCAAGCGGCTGTTCAGGTGGTCTGGTATTCCCATCTCTTTCAGAATTTTCCACAGTTTATTGTGATCCACACAGTCAAAGGCTTTGGCATAATCAATAAAGCAGAAATAGATTTTTTCTGGAACTCTCTTGCTTTTTCCATGATCCAGCGGATGTTGGCAATTTGATCTCTGGTTCCTCTGCCTTTTCTAAATCCAGCTTGAACATCTGGAAGTTCACGGTTCACGTATAGCTGAAGCCTGGCTTAGAGAATTTTGAGCATTACTTTACTAGCATGTAAGATGAGTGCGTGTGCATGTGAGATGAGTGTGGTAGTTTGAGCATTCTTTGGCACTGCCTTTCTTTGGAATTGGAATGAAAACTGACCTTTTCCAGTCCTGTGGCCACTGCTGAGTTTTCCAAATTTGCTGGCATATTGAGTGGAGCATTTCACAGCATCATCTTTCAGGATTTGAAACAGCTCAACTGGAATTCCATCACCTCCACTAGCTTTGTTCGTAGTGATGCTTTCTAAGGCCCACTTGACTTCACATTCCCAGATGTCTGGCTCTAGATTAGTGATCACATCATCATGATTATCTGGGTCGTGAAGATCTTTTTTGTACAGTTCTTCCGTGTATTCTTGCCACGTCTTCTTAACATCTTCTACTTCCGTTAGGTCCATACTATTTCTGTCCTTCATCGAGCCCATCTTTGCATGAAATGTTCCCTTGGTGTCTCTAATTTTCTTGAAGAGATCTCTGCTAATCCCATTACTGTTTCTGAAAAGCTGAGTTTCTATTAAACAAAACAAAACAAAACATGATCTGAATGACTATTTCTGAAAATGAGATTGAAGAAGAGGATTATTCTTTGGGGAATCAAGTGAAAGGTTCATGGACTGCAGACGAGTTTGAACCCAAGGGTAATCTACAGAAGTGCTAAACATCAGAAACTACAGTACTTGAAACTTCCTCTTGACATAAAAGCTTAAAAGAGTACTATTCTTCCTGTGAGTAGAAACAAAGGAGGATAGAGGAAGTAAAAACAGAGTAACAACCTATGTGTACTTGGATTCATGTCAAACTGGTTCAGGCTGAATTGGGTGATGAAACAGTATGTATAAACCTAGCAGTTTCCCAGTGGTTTTTACCCTGAAGTGTGTGTGTGAGTGAGTAAGTGAGTATATGAGTGTGTGTGTGTATGTGTGTGTGTACTGCATGTTAGCTTAGTAAAAGTGGTGAATATTTCAACACTGTAGTCAGGCTCTTCAGATTTAAATCCCCAGCTCTACCTTTTATCAGCTTAAAATGTCTTGGCCTCAATGTCTTCATCTGTAACATAGGAATGATGGTGATTATACTATCTATTACATAGAGTTGTTGTGAAAGCTAAATGACATCTTTAATGTAAAGGATAGGGACTTCGCTGGTGGTCCAGTAGTTAAGATTCTGTGCTTCCACTCTAGGTTATGGTTTCAATCCCTGGTTTGGCGAAATTCCACATGTCATGCAGTGCAGCAAAAAAAAAAAAAGGGCTGCATCTCATTTGAAGGATGAACCTAGTAAACATTTAATAAATGTTAGTTGTTGTTATGATAAAATATCTGAACTCTATTCAGTTGAGTATATAGAGTGTGAAGTACATGGTTAGAAGAGAAACTCTCGCATGCTACAGTAAGTGGTAGCACACAGATGTCAGATGACCTTATGTTTTGGATTGACCTGAGTCTACTTCCTCATGAGTATGCTTTGGTAGACCATAATTTTAAAGTCTCTTTCACCTGGGTTTATTACCAATAATGACTCAGACCAAAATGCAGTCTATTTATTGAAATTTTTGCTTGATAATAGGACAAGTCCAGTGTTCTTGCCTGAAGAATCCCAGGGATGGGGGAGCCTGGTGGGCTGCCGTCCATGGGGTTACACAGAGTCGGACACGACTGAAGTGACTTAGCAGCAGCAGCAGCACAAGTCCAGACAAGAAATATGATCTCACATAAGAATTTCCATTTACTAGTGTTTTCTCAAGCATGATTCTAAGGATACAACCAGTTTGGGGATAATCTATGGGATCCTCCCATAACCTATATTCAGATTTGGAAAGGGACCTATTTGGCACATTACAGTGATTATAAAGGTACAGTTTTCCTGGAAAAAAATCTCAGTGGGTAAGGTAACAACGACATTTGTGCCAAACATGCAAATGCATAGGAGTCTAACTCTTTCAAGCATTTAAACAGCAACTCTGAATAATGTACAAGACTTATTTCCCTTCTTGAATAAGACTGTCCCAGTTTCAAGTCTCCAAGCTAAATGCACAGTGGATGGTTGCCCAGGTGACAGCCCGTAAACTAAGCAGTCTCTGCAGCTAACTGAAGAGTTTGTACACACAGAACCAGCTGTAATTATCTTTTTATTTTACAAGTACTTGGAGCTGTGAAACACTGGAAAATAATAAAAAAAAATCTATATCTATGCTGCTTCTAAATGATCCCTTGCTGAAGTGTGGGTTGACAGCTGTTTTTAGGAATCAGTGCCTTGATGAATTAGGATGATGTTGACTGCTATTTGTCTTGGTATCTCAACTGTGTACCAACTTCCTCAGCAAAACATAGAACAGGTAAGCCTAATCTCCACTTTTCACCACATTTTATGTTGCAACTTTTTTTTCTCCCCAGAGATGTCCCAGTGGAGGAACATTAGGTAAACTGATAGAAGAAACTATGTCCTAATCTCAAATAATTATATCCTCAGAGTTCTTGGAATAAGCTATTTTTGACTTTTCAAGTATCGAGATAATCCCTTCTAATATTTATAAAAATGACTCTAGACCATAGACTAACTGCATAAGGACAAAAAAGTATACAAAAATACTTGTGTTATTTGAATTATACCCAGGAACAACCTTTTATTTTAGTTTAATCACTTGTATATCTGTTAATTTTATTTGGTATAAACCTTGAACTACTCTGTATTATATGTGTCCTCAGTCATTTTCTCAACATGAAAGGGGATTCCCATTATTTTAAGTCTTATAGTATAATAAAAAGATTTTGTTTTACAAGTAGGTTAACCATGCATAAGATGCTACGCCAGAAATCCCTGTGGAATGAAATGTTATTGCTTAAAAATATCATCAGTCCTAACAATCCTAAAAGAAAAATTGAGAAAAGCTTTTTTATAAAAAAAAAAAATTAAGCTGTGAATGTACAGAGTGAAGATCAGAAGAGGAAATGGAACTCACTAATAAAAATCGAAGTGGGTCTGTCCATGATAATTGAGAGAACACTGCTATATGTTGATTCAATCATCCTCTTCCTTCAGTCACAACTGAGAGTGCGATAGTAGATGATGAAATTAAGACCACACTGCCCAGTATTATAGTGATTTGACTTGATAACTCTCAGACTGCAATTGGCTTAAATTTTAATTTTATTTTTTATTTATTAGATAGATACTAATTTTGAAATACTCTCACTTAAAGGTTATATTAAAGAGCTTAACTACAATCCATAACATACATTCTCATTTCATTGCTAGGTACAATAACCTGGGGAAAAAATACCTTTGAGGTTTTATTTCCACTTTATGAGTTAGCTGTTGATATAAATATGTATTTCTTATCTAGTTGTTATTTGAATATCTAATTTTCAGCTTTATTGAAGGATGGGTTTTAATTAACTTTTGTTTCTGAACGCATTTCTTTTAACTGAAATGATACTGCAAATATTGTTTCAGTAATAAGTGTATAAGTGCAACTTGCAAAGCAGTTTGCTGGGACAGACATATATATGGGTTTCAAATTTTTCTGTGCCCTGATTTTGAGAGTATCATTTGCTCATCAGCTTTTTTTTAAAGTTCCAAGTACCTTGCATATTCAATGTTAATGATTAGGATAATGATGCTTAAGTGACAGCAATCAACCAAATGCCTGCTTTATTTAGAAGAACTGAAAGGAAACTGACAGGCACTGCTGGTGGAAGTGGAAATTGGTATAGCCACTGTGGAGAATAATCCAGTAGTATTAGTGAAATTAAATACACTCAAACCATTCACCTCAGAGGAACACAGGCGCAGTTCATAATAAGGCCTGAACAGGGCTACTTATCACAGTGTTGCTTGTGGAGTGGGAAGTTGGAGGCCACTTGGATGTCCATTACCAAGGGAAGAGACGCTGAATATAATCCTTACTATTCAGCTGTTAGAAGCAAACAACCAGAGGTACACATAAGTATAAGGCTAAAGCTTAAGAACAACATGTCAAGTTAAAAAATAAGTAAGAAGATCTTTAGTACATTATCATTTGTGAAATTTAAAATATACCCACACACATAACAGCACCATTCGCCTTGCAAAGATACATACATCTGAGGATACCGCTTGGGCACGTTAGATTGGGCTCCTGTGAGGCAGAGAGGAGAGGCAGAACGGAGCAGAGATGAAGGTGGAAAAACATGAAACGAGAGAAGTCAGACATGGCCCAATACTGCTAATTAAGAATATGAATAACCCACATCCCTTTAAGGTCCAAGAAGAAATGAAAATAGGCCTATTTTACAAATGTTCCTTTATATGCCAGTTGTGTTAAATGTTTTGGGCACTCCTGCTCTCGTCTCTCCAGCATAAGATCCCATTTTATTTATGCCCATGTCTAGTTTTCCTTATCTGTAAAATACGGGTAACAGTATTAATGTTCTGATGGTGGTGTTTGAAATGTAAAAGTAAAATATATGCAAAGCATTTAGAAGAGAATATGGCATGTGGATCTTCCCTATAGCTCATATGGTAAAGAACCTGCCTGCAATGCAGGAGACCCGAGTTCCATCGCTGGGTTGGTAAGATCCTCTGGAGAAGGGAATGGCAATCCACTCCAGTATTTTTGCCTGGATAATCCCATGGACAGAGGAGCCTGGTGAGCTACAGTTCGTGGGGTCGCAAAGAGTTGGACACAATTGAGCAACTAACACTGCTGCTACTATAGCATGTGGTAAGCATTCAATAAATGTTGGAGATTATTGCTGATATTATATTACCCTTAGTATGTAACATCACTTTGAGAAAAAGTAGAGGAAAACTTGAGAAACTGCTTCTCTATTTCCATTTATTATTTATTAGAAACTTGGAGGAAAAGCTAGTATTTATCTTAAGAACTTTAAATCAAAAAGAATAAGTGGTCATGATAAATGTCAACTAGAAAGTAAAGTGAATTGCAAAGAAAATTGTGGATTGTATTCAAATTACTAGGTCAGTGTTTTCAAAAGTTGCCTAATATTAGGAATCACCTGAAAGCTTGAGCAAAAAAGGTATGCACTGGAGACAGTAAAAAGATAAATGGTTGCCGGGGATTAGGAAGGAGGGGAGCTTGAATAAGTGAGACAAAAAATAGTGAAACTACTGTATACTATAATGGTAGATACATGTCATTGTATATTTGTCCAAACTCCTAGAATGTACCACACCAAGACTGAACCCTAATGTAAATTCTGGACTCTGGATAATAATGATACATCAATGCAGGTTCATGAAGTATAACAAAGGTGCTACTCTGGTGCTGAAGTTCATGGTGGGGTGCGTGTGTGTGTGTATGGTGAGTGGTGGAGGGTCAAGAAGACATATGGGAAACTCACTGTGATTTCCACTTAATTTTGTTGTGAGGTTGAACTACTCTAAAATATAAAGTCTATTTTAAAATAAACTATTAAATTTTTTTAATTAAAAAAATGAAGACAGTCCCCCGCTTCATTCCACACCTACCCAGTCAAAAGGAACCTAGGAACCTATTTATAACCAGTGGACAGTGTAATTCTTATATTCAAGCTAGTTTAGGAAACTGCACTAAGCTAAGGTCACATTTTTTTTTTAAATCGAAAGAGACAAGGCACTCTTCTTACATGCTGTGCTGTCTCTGTTGCTGGCCTCATCTCTTACCATTCTGTAAAAGCAAATGCCTGTCTCTCCCAACATCAGGTCTTCCCTGATTGCCCAGTAATATACTCTTGGACTCATGTTTCATTTTCTATGGCCAATAAGTCACATTCCTGTTAAGTTTTACTTTCAAAATTTTATTTCTTCCTTTCCATTCTTTGTCACAAGAATCTTACTAAAGTTACCATGTTCCTACACCACCACTGTGTGTAAAATAGCTAGGTAACAGGAAGTTGTTTTGGTAGCACAGTGGTAAAGAATCTGCTTGCTAATGCAGGAGACGCAAGAGACCTGGGTTCGATCCCTGGGTCCTGAAGATCCCCAGAAGGAGGAAATGGCAACCCATTCCACTGTTTTTGCCTGGAAAATTCCATGCACAGAGGAGCCTGATGGGTTATAGTGCATAGGGTGGCAAAGAGTCAGACATGATGGAGCACAGCAGCAGCAGTAGGAAGCTCCCCATAGGGAGCTCAGCTTAGTGCTTTGTAAGGACCTAGAGGGTGGGAAGGGGGCTGGGAGGGAGGCTTAAGAGGGAAAGTATATACATGTATATATATATATATATATATATATATATATATATATATATATTTAGCTGATTCACTTTGTTGTATAGCAGAGACAAACACAACATTGTAAAGCAATTATACTCCAATTTTTTTTTAAGGACCATGTTCCTAAAAGGCACTACCCAAAATATTCCATGGGCTTCCAAACCTGTTGAGAAGTAAAAGAGTAAATTTCCACTGGACCACTTTCTCCTCATTGTCCCTAGGTATAGACTTTTGTTCATACTCTTCCTGGTCAAAACTACTCTTTCTCTTTTATTCTGATTTTCCAGTTATTATTAATACCTTTCTTTCCACATCATATTCCAGCCCACATGGCCATTCCATTTCTCCATTATTTGTTGTTTGCCACTTTTAAAATTTTTATCTTAACTATTTTATGCTATGTTCTATTGTGCAGGTCAGTAAAGTTTCTTGAAGGATGTATAGTATCCTCTTAAACGAATGGATAAATTTCTCAAATTAAATTATTTCTGGGGTGAAGTATACAAACTCTGTGAGAAAGAAAGAAGGCTTAAGTAGTCTGGCCCATGAATGCTGAAGGCAGTTAAATATTTAGGACATTGAAGATCAATTCTAGACATTTCCTTATTTATTTTTCTTAGCTTTTCACTATAAAGTTGTGCTACAAAATGCCTTTTGTTCTTTTTTTTTTGGTACCAGATATCAGTGCATTGTAAGTAAATTGCCCACTCAATGAAATAGCCTGTGCTTACAGACAACGACAATGGTGTCAGAATTTGAAGCTTAAAAATAGAATCTGAAAAAAAGATGTTGTGCTATTTCCAGTAGTAAGAGTCTTCACTAGGAGGTTGTTGGTGAATTCAGAAATTGCAATTTAAGAGATATTTCAATGATTTGTAAAACCAAGATGGGATATTTAAAATTAGGGCTTTCCTGGAAAATCTCAAATGGTATTAACCATGTTCTTTTATGACTCACACTGTGCTAGAATTATGGAGGACGCACAAACCTATGACATGAAATTTCCCTGCTATTGAAGAGTTGACAATATTATTGGGAAGACAGGGGCTCTAACAAAGAAAGTAATTACAGGAGTTTTAATAAACGACACTAAAGAAAATAAAATTCTACAATAATTTTCACCAATAGAATGTGCCGATGCTTTGTTTCCAAACCTGTTGAGAAGTAAAAGAGTAAATTTCCACTGGACCACTTTCTCCTCATTGTCCCTAGGTATAGACTTTTGTTCATACTCTTCCTGGTCAAAACTACTCTTTCTCTTTTATTCTGATTTTCCAGTTATTATTAATACCTTTCTTTCCACATCATATTCCAGCCCACATGGCCATTCCATTTCTCCATTATTTGTTGTTTGCCACTTTTAAAATTTTTATCTTAACTATTTTATGCTATGTTCTATTGTGCAGGTCAGTAAAGTTTCTTGAAGGATGTATAGTATCCTCTTAAACGAATGGATAAATTTCTCAAATTAAATTATTTCTGGGGTGAAGTATACAAACTCTGTGAGAAAGAAAGAAGGCTTAAGTAGTCTGGCCCATGAATGCTGAAGGCAGTTAAATATTTAGGACATTGAAGATCAATTCTAGACATTTCCTTATTTATTTTTCTTAGCTTTTCACTATAAAGTTGTGCTACAAAATGCCTTTTGTTCTTTTTTTTTTGGTACCAGATATCAGTGCATTGTAAGTAAATTGCCCACTCAATGAAATAGCCTGTGCTTACAGACAACGACAATGGTGTCAGAATTTGAAGCTTAAAAATAGAATCTGAAAAAAAGATGTTGTGCTATTTCCAGTAGTAAGAGTCTTCACTAGGAGGTTGTTGGTGAATTCAGAAATTGCAATTTAAGAGATATTTCAATGATTTGTAAAACCAAGATGGGATATTTAAAATTAGGGCTTTCCTGGAAATCTCAAATGGTATTAACCATGTTCTTTTATGACTCACACTGTGCTAGAATTATGGAGGACGCACAAACCTATGACATGAAATTTCCCTGCTATTGAAGAGTTGACAATATTATTGGGAAGACAGGGGCTCTAACAAAGAAAGTAATTACAGGAGTTTTAATAAACGACACTAAAGAAAATAAAATTCTACAATAATTTTCACCAATAGAATGTGCCGATGCTTTGTATATAGTGTTTCAGATCCTCACCAACCATTTGAAGAGGGATTATCATCCATATTGGAAGATGAGAAAAGGAAGTTCAGAAAAGTTGAGTGACATTCCCAAAGTCACAATGTGGAGGTGGGATTTGAACCCAGGTTCTCTCAGACTCCAAAGCCTGTACTCTTTCCATTTTGGTGTTGACCCATCTTTTCTTCTTCTGTACCACAGCAGATCTGCAAAGTGACAGTGAAATTATTATTGTTCCTAATTAAAAATATGTATGCAAAAAATTTTTTTAATGTATGCAAAGAACCAAGACTGACAGTTTTCCTCTGTTTCAAAATTGTCTTTAAATCTGTTATAGTATTTCACACATAAAAAGAGGAAAAGGTGACATTAAAGATAGAACATGTTACATTTAAACCCCCCACTACTTTGTTGGATCTCATTTAATTAGTTTCTTTCCTCTTGCAGGCAATTACATGGAACTAGCGAGATGAATAAAAATAAACTGATTCATGAATTTCTGGAAGTAGTTTCAAGAGGTGATGTGGAACTCATCTGTGACCATATTGCTAAAGTCCATTCCATCCTTGGAAACCTTGACTTTCAGCATCCAAAGACTGGGAATACACCTCTCATTACTGCAGCAGAAGAAAATCTAACAGAGGTAATATGTGGTGTACAGGGGCCCTTGGATGGTCTTCTAAGCGAAGGATTCCAAGAATGAAATGGTTAGGAATAGCATAGTCACCTACCTCCAAAAAGAAATATTTGAGAGCACAAAGCAAGGGCGGGGTAGCAGCTGGAGAGAATATGAGAGACCCTAAATAATCCAGACAGCACCATCTTTATTCATTTCTTCACTCAGTCAACAGATACTCCCAAAATACCCAAGGCAATATACCAGACTTCAAGATTCATACCATGGTGGGTGAATCAAATACAGGCATCACCCTTGAAGAGCAGCTTATGGTCTAGTGGGACCACATAATGGAGTCTGAATTTTTCCCTTCTTCCCCACAACCCACACCCAGCCCCATCAGTACCTGAAAATTTATCCCCTGGTCCAACAGGTGCACAAAATCCTGAAAGTAGGGGAAGAGGAGTAAGTAAATAATGAGACTTAATGGGGCAGGAAATTGTCCTCTTTGTTTTTATATATCCAGCTTAGCGGGCCTGACACATCTAAGTAATGGATAAATTAATGAATAAATAATCCATTTGTGTCTTATTGATCATTTACAAAATTGTGTATGGGAACTTAAGAGATTCTTTTAAAGAATGCAGGGATTTCCCTGGCAGTCTAGTGGTTTAGACCTCTGCACTCCCAATGCGAGGGGCATAGATTCAATCCCCGGTTGGGAAACTAAGATCCTGCATGCTGTACAGCGAGGCCTAGAGAAAAAATGAATGCAGGTAAAAGTGCAATATGGGCACTTGGAATTGGGGAGGGGCAGCAAGGAAGAGGCTTCAAGGGGAAGAGAAGAAATGAATGAAAATTCAAGACAAATTTCACCCAACTGCATACCTCAGTGCCTCTACAAGTTCTTGGGGGGCTAAATGGAAATGGACTGTTAACTCTGCTTGGCCATCTTTGCTTCCTCAATCACCTTCTTTCTTGACTTTATTCTTAGCTCTGTTTCTATATTGACTCCTTTTGCTCTGTTTCTATATTGACTCCTTTCTATTAACACTTTTAAAACAAATTATAAAATATAACATATGCGTTAAAAAATAATAACATTATTTATTTATTTATTTTTGGCTGTGCTGGGTCTTCGTTGCTGGCTTTTCTCTAGTTGCAGTGCAGGGGTTTCTCACTGCAGTGGTTTTTCTATTCTGGAGCATGGACTCTAGGGTGTGCAGGCTTCAGTAATTGGAATATGAGGACTCAGCATACATGCTTTTTTTAAAAAAAGGAAAACCATGACAGTAGCACCATTGTATCTACCATCCAAAACAAAAAATTAAATCATTGCAGTGCCTCAGAAGCCCTCTAAATGCTCATCATGAATTGTGTCCCCACACTTCATAATCTTGAATTTTGGGTATACAAAGATATTACACTAATTCCTCCTATATGAGGATGCTTCCCAGGTGGTGCTAATGGTACAGAACCCATCTGCCAATGCAGGAGACATAAGTGACAAGAGTTCCATCCCTGGGTAGGGAAGATCCCCTGGAGGAGGGCATCACAACCCACTGTAGTATTCTTGCCTAAAGAATCCCCATGGACAGAGGAGCCTGGTGGGCTACAGTCCACAGGGTCACAAAGAGTCAGGCACGACTGAAGCAACTTAGCAGGTACGCATGCATACATCTAGAGATAGAAGACTTAAAAATCACTGTACATTGAATGGCTCAAAGGACCAATCATGTTATATTTCCCTCTTCATTGTGAATCTTGCCCAAACCTCATTAACTGAATTCAGATGACTCAGCTCCACCAAGGGACTGGGCAGGATGCTGACTTGGGAATCTGAATCCAAGTGAGCCATGAAAGTTCACCTCCCCAAAGTTCACCAACATTTTCACGTGGGTGGCTGCAAACTTCAATCCCCTTGAGATAGGGCAACTAAGGATGAAGTATAGGTGCAGGGAAGGATTCAGAACATGAGAGAGAGAGTGGCTCTAGGCCAATAAAAAAGATGCATATGCTTTGCGTTTCCAGAAACATGCTGCTCAGCCAAATGAACTCCCAGTGTTTTTGGTTCATACAAAGCCTTAGATCAGGTGGTAAGGTCATTATTATTGACATCATCTATTTCCCCTTCAGAGATCCCTTGTCTTCAAGGCCACAGCCATATTGCTTTCTGACTGGATCCGGGGTTTATAGCCTTTGGCTGACTCAGGCTTAATTTTCACAGCAGGACTTTTTTTTTAAAAAAAAGGATTCTACCTTGATCTGAATAATTTGCTGATCCATTGTGACAATAACATTTTGTAAATTTTCACCCAGTTTTAACATAAAGGCCAGAGGAGTTTTCTAGGGCAGCAGGACTAATCACAAGAATTTGTCTAGATTTCTTTGTATCTGTTTCTCTTTCTTTAGTGGGTGACATTGTAACCCATTTCAGGCCAGGAAGAATCTAAAGGAGTGTTAATTCCTCATTTGTGGTTTACCACAAACATTTGTCTGTCTCAAATCCCCTCAAAAGGGCTAGAGCTCCTTTTAAGTAGCTAAAACCCACTGGAAAAAATTCTGAGACTGTTCACCTGTCTTGGTCATGGCTGGAGTCTCAGTACCAAAATCAGGTCTTGACACACATGAGTCCCTCAATCTGTAATTGTTGAATAAATTAACCCATTACCATTTTGAATAGAGTTTATTCTCTCCCTAAAAATACTTGTGGAAATACCTGAAACATTCAAGAATCTATAAGCCTGAATTTGGGGGTTATATATTCTAAATTATAGACAACAGTAACAGGAATATTTTAACATTTTATGTGGGTTTAACATAAAATATTCACAGACTTTTAGTTTAAAAAAAATAGTATCTCCAAACTATCTATATCTTGGAGATTTTTGTCTCTCAAATTTTAAAAAAGGCAAATGGCAGTTGTATGTGCCTATAAGTCACTTCAGTCATGTCCAACTCTTGGCAACCCTATGGTCTGTAATCTGCCAGGCTCCCCTGTCCATGGGATTCTCCAGACAAAAATACTGGAGTGGGTTATCATGCCCTCCTCCAGGGGATCTTCCTGACCTAGGGTTGAACCTGGTGTCTCTTGTACCTCCTATATTGGCAGGCAGGTTCTTTACCACTAGAGCCACCATTTTTATGCCTATCTTACTTTCATTTCTTATATCTTGAATCAGAGCTGTGTCCAACTAAATAAGTTTTCTACCCAACTCAAAAGACATGATTGTAAGAATGTGTGATTTTGCAGGTTGTTGGATTTCTTCTGGAAAAGGGAGCAGATATCACCCTGTGCAATTACAGCAATCAAACTGCGGTCCATGTGGCTAATTGTGATGTCCAAAGACGACTCTTGGCCATCAATGGAATCCAAGCTCCCCAAATGCAACTTCTGCAAAGCTCATGGCAAGGTGATCTTGAACAACTTCAACACTTGCTGGTCAGTTAATTCAGTGTTTGCTTCTGTTTTTGGGTGAATGGGTGAGACTTGAAAAGGGAACAGACTACATATGACTCCTTTTAAAGAAAAATAAGTTCTTTTCAAATGCAGTCCCAGAAAGTTTCAGGCAGGACTTATGAGACAGAAACAGGATTAAATGGGACACTTGGGGTGGAAAACAAGATAATAAAAGAACACAGCAGCAGCCTATTTACACCTTCTTTCTAGCTGGATGGAAGAAGTCATGTAGCACCCCTGAGAAATGATGTCCTCCCAAAGATGCCTCTGGAGAACCACTGTCAACTTGCTCAGAGGTGTTCCCTTGACATCACTGCCATTTGTACAATTGCTGTTTAGATCCCTTCGGACCATCTGCAGTTATTATCTTTATCCTGAAAAGGGAATCAGAGAGACTATGCTTTGCATAATATTTAGCTGGGATGAAAGTAAAGAGAATACATTTTTCAAAATGCTGTCTTTTTAGGGTATTGATCTTCTTCTAATTTAGATTTTTCTGCCCATAGAGACTCTTTTCCAAAGTAACTTGCTAAACCACATGCATAAGCAAGGACATTCATTATTGGCGAACAGGCTCTTGGCATTTACCTTCCAAGGTACTGTCAGATCACATGACCTTCCATCTGAAAGAAAATCAATTGCTGCTAGGAAACAGTTTCTTCTATTCCCTTATGGTAGAGACACAAACAGATAAAGAAGAAGTGAAAGATATTCTGGTTACCTAGAGTTCAAGGAAATGGACAACAAAATCCAAAGGACTCTAAATTCTTCTATTGTGCTAAATGATAGTCTAAAATTGCCAGCATCATAAACTGAGGCTTAGAAATGTTTTTGGAAGACTTTGAATTTCATTTTAATGGCATTTTTGACAATTGTTGTAATTCAATGTCTTTTTTTCATAACCATATTTTTCACTTCTAAAGATAAGCCTCCAAGTTTTAAAAACATATACCTGTAACTGGATCCAGAGCTTAATCAACAGATGTTCAATTAACATGCTATTGCAAAACTATTCTCAGCTCAAATCTTTTATGTTGGTTCTAACTAATAATAAACATTGATATAAGAGGTGGTGTCTTTTCAGAGACTGAAAAAAAAAACCCACTAACTAATTAATTCCCACAGCACCCCTCTGAGGTAATATCATTATCTCTAGTCTGTCCCTGGAGAAACTGAGGTAGATGCTGACTATATCGACATGGCATAAAGTGAAATACATATGGAAATCGTGAGTTACTTTGACCTGTAAAGTAAACAATTCAGATAATTTGGGCTTCCAGTAGCTTCTCAGCTCTGAATTTTCCAAATTAAATTTTACTAAAACAACAAATAGCATATATATATCCACCTCCATTTGACTGTATAAATCTTGTTCAATAAGTTATCTTATCATTGTAAACCATTCATTCGCTCCACAGATGTTTTCTGAGCATGTGTCAGACACTCTGCTCAGTGCTTTTCATTTTCTGACTCCAATCATCCAAACAATCCTGTAAGAAAGGACCTGAAGACCCTGAAGTTCAGGGAATAAGGTGCCAGATTTTGCAAATAAAAATACAGGACACTCATTTAAAAATTTGAATTTTGAGTAAATACCAACTATTTGGTATTTAACTAGCTGTCCCTTATTTCATCAGGGTGATTTTATCAACTTTTAACAGAATGTCCTTGATATAACCCTGTCAGGGAAGTTAAATAACCAATTTAAGGAGATCAAATTCAAACACCAATCTGTCTGTCTCAGGTTTGTGTTCTTTCAGTTCATCAGCTCCTCTTAAGATATTGAGGAACAGTATGTTGAAATTAAAATGAGAATTTAGCCAGCGATGAAAATGTAAAGATTAATATTAATGGACATGCAGTAAAGACATAATAGAAATAAAGCTTCATGTTTTTAAAGGCATCTGAAGAGTTCCTGGATATAAATTTCCCAAACCAACATGGCTTGACCCCTCTGATGCTGGCTGTGAGAGATGTGGACCTGTTTGAAAGGCTTGATATGTTAACGCTCTATAGACCTGCGGAGGTTCTCTCTGAGCTTCTCAGGCATCATGCGTGAGTATCATGTGGTTAGCCAGTACCCATGGAAGGGCGTCTCTGCCACTGTTACTTAAAAAGTCATTTGCAAACCTAGATATATAGATTGTTTGTTTATACATGTATACTGTGGTGCTCACTCACATCTGACTGTTTGTGACCCCATGGACTATAGCCCACAAGGTTCCTCTGTCCATGGGATTTTCCAGGAAAAAATACTGGAGTGGATTGCCATTTCCTACTCCAAGGGATCATCCCAACCCAGGGATCAAACCTGTGTCTCTTGTATGTGGATTCTTTACCACTGTGCCACGTAGGAAGCCCCTTAAACATGTATACATGTATATACATAATGTATATTATAAAATACTGTATGTATACAAAGATAAATATAATGTATGTACATATATATATGAAATGCCCATGCATATTCATAAATGGGACTTCAAAGTTGCAAAGTCATGTGCAGATGTTAGAGGTTGCTATCTATTATTTTTATGATATTGGCCTTTTATTTTATTTGTTTAAATACTTCCTCTTTGGTTGTTCCTGAGAATGTCAAATAATTCTTGAGTATGTAGCTCCTTACCCCCAAAAGGTTATTAATTATTCCAGAAAGCATTGTCAATTATCAAAAATAAATTATAGTAGTGATTTCCAGTTATCTGAAAATTACATGTTGGGAATTCCTGGTGGGCCAGTGGTTAAAACTCCAAGCTTCCAGTGCCAGGGGCCAGGGTTCAATCCCTGGTCGAGGAACTAAGATCTTACATACCTCATCCTATGGCTTTAAAAAAATTACATGTCAAATGTTCTTTTAGGAGGAGAAAGATAAATCATTTTTTTAAATTAGAGGGCTAATAAGCAGAAATAAACTGCATTTCTTTCATGTCAGAAATGCAGTTTCCTAATGCTGTTGTTGGGGCTTCCCAAGTGGTACAATGGTAAAGAATCCGCCTGCCAGTATAGGAGATGTAAGACACAGGTTTGATTCCTGGGTTGGGAAGATCCCCTGGAGAAGAAATGGCAACACTCCAGTATTCTTGCCTGGGAAATCCCATGGGCCGAGGAGCCTTGCAGGTTACAGTTCATAGGGTTGCAAAGAATCAGACACGACTGAGCAACTGAGCGTGCATACATGCAGTGCTGCTTGTTACCTGTTAATCTTGTCATCAGAAAAGAAGAGATGGCCAAAGCTCTTCCTCAGTATTTCATATGCATTTTTTGGGGGGAGGAATAAAAAAAGAAGAAGGAACTTCCAAGACAAACATATAATCAAGAACATGATCTATTTTTAAAGAATCAGTTATTGCAATAGGATGAAGATGGAAGTCTGAAACTACCTCAGACTTCCTGTGCATGCTCAGCCATTCAGTTCTGACCAACTCTTTGTGATCTCATGGACTATAGCCCATGGAATGTTGCCCATTTTTCAGGCAAGAGTCCTGGAGCAGGTTGCCATTTACTCCTCCAGGGGATCTTCCTGACCCAGGGATTGAACCTGAGTCTCCTGCACTGCAGGTGGATTCTTTACTGCTGAACCATCAGGGAAGTGACCTGAGACTTCAGTGTTAATAGCTGAGGAGATTGTTAAAGATGGAGATTACTGGACATCAATCCAGAGATGGTGTTCAATAAGCCTGAAGTGGGGACCAGAAAGCATGAAATCAAAGAACACCATTTGGAGAAACACTAACCAAGGTAGATGAGCAAACTAGAGGTATCAAGGAAACATTTCATGCAAAGATGGGGACAATGAAGGACAGAAATGGTATGGACCTAACAGAAGCAGAAGATATTAAGAAGAGGTGGCAAGAATACACAGAAGAACTTTGTGTCTGACTCTTTGCGACCCCATGAATCGCAGCACTCCAGGCCTCCCTATCCATCACCAACTCCCAGAGTTCACTCAAACTCATGTCCATCGAGTCAGTGATGCCATGCAGCCATCTTATCCTCTGTCGTCCCCTTCTCCTCCTGCCCCCAATCCCTCCCAGCATCAGAGTCTTTTCCAATGTGTCAACTCTTTGCATGAGTTGGCCAAAGTATTGGAGTTTATTATAGTATTTAGCAAATTTTTCTTAAATCTATATAGTACGGCTGAATACACCACCTCAAGTGCTTATAAATTCTGTTGTTACACATAAGATTTTTCCGCTGCCACTCATTCAGCCCCCTTTAATGATAGATACCCCAGACTCATTACTGGTAAGTACTACCTTGATTATTTGGTTTGCTTCTTGTAATGTGAAACCCATAAACCAATGTATAAATTCCACCTCTTTTAGAGGTGGGAGTATAACTTCTTTATACTGCTTGAAAAGTAAGTGTTTTACTACTTCATAAACAGAGATGGTGAAGGAAATACAATTTTTCAATATTTTTCTGTCCTTTCAGACTAAACATTCCCTGATTAACCCCATCAGATTAGATGTCCTTCCTATGTGTGGCCAGAGCTCTTTGTGTTTGTCTTCTATGGTGTGTTATGTCACAATTTTATATTTACTTGTTTATCCCGTTCATGGTGAGAGCACGTTGAGCACAGGTGATGTGTCTTTTGTTCTTGTGTTCTTAGCAACTACCAGCTGTATGGAGCAGACACTCAATAATGAATTAATGTATGAAGAGGTAGATGGATGAATAAATACTTTTAACTTTTGCCAACCCCTCAGGCTAATGACAGGTACATATGCATACAGACACGGACATGCAAAATTTTCCAGACTAAATCATTATTAATAAGATGTGGTTTACCCCACCAGGTGTATCTTTTCCAACTGCATTGAAGTATGCCAGAACTCAGGATGGAAAACCATGATCTAATGCCCTGCATAGGTCTTTTAGTAAGTGGATTGGTATTTGAAACATGGAGACTATGTCGGTAACATACCCAAGAGTTTTTTGATAGATCAAAACAATTGCAAATCCAAAGCATTGTGATTATGGGCTAACTGTAAGCTCTAGGCCCCTGAAAGAAGAGTTTTAAATTTACAGAAAAATTGGAGAGAGAGCAGTTACCAAGATTCCCCTGTTATTAACATCCTCCACTTGTCCAATACATTTGCTACAATTAACAAACTGACATTGATGCATTATAATTGACTAAAGCTCATGGTTTATCCATATTTCCTTAGTTTTAACCTAACATCTTTTTTCTTTTCCAGAATTCCATCTAGAATACTATATTACACTTGCTTTTATCTTTTAATTTTTTGATGGAAAGGAAAGTTTGATTTATTTTGGATGCCGGCATTTGGGGGCGGGGAGAGAGGGAGGGCAGGCTCCTGTCCAAAGGCTGACTCCCTACACTGACAATCAGTGGGCAAGAGAGTTCTAGACTGAGGAAGGGGGCTACATACAGAAATAGAACATTCAGCTGTAACAGTCATCTTCAATTTGATCATGTGGTGGTATGATCAGCATCATCTGGATCATTTTAAGAACAGTTGAACTTCAGTCCAGGGTGGATTTGTTCCCATTTCTTTGAGACCAGGTCTCAGAACTGTGGCAGCTTCTGTCACAGCTACAGTCTGATCATCAAGTAGTTAATTTCTCTGCCTGGTGAGGATTTCAGGGTCTATAAGACAGTTCACAGGATATAGCTTAGAATATTATCTATAGCCCTTGAAAAGGAACTCAAGTCCTTAACTATACCTAATGGCTATTTAGTCTTGTTGGACTGTTTCCCTTTGTTTCTGCATTTTCTTGCTTCTCTGATTAAACTTATTCTTTTTCTTTATTGGAGTATAGTTGCTTTATACTGCTGTATTAGTTTCTGCTATCCAGCAAAGTGAATCAGCTATACTTAAACATATAGTCCCCTCTTTTTCGGATTTCCTTCCCACTTAGGTCACCACGGAGCATGGAGCGCCCTGTGCTAAACTATAGGTTCTCATTAGTTCTCATCTCATCATTAGTTCTCAACAGTTCTCGTCTATTTTATCTTTGGTATCAGTAGTGTATAGAGGTCAATCCCAATCTTCCAATTCATCCCGTCCTCCTTGGCAGGATACTACATGACATTTGTCAGGTTTCGTTAGGCTCTTCTTAACTGGGACATATTCTCAGGTTTGTCTTGTTTTTCACGACCTTGACAGTTTCAGGGAGTACTGGTCAGGCACATTGTAGAAGGCCCCTCTAATGGAATTTGATTTTTTCTCATGGTTAGACTGGGGCATGGTTGGAGCTTTTTTGTAAGGAGATACAGTCCAAAGCAGTGGTTATCAACAGTTTGCTACATCTTCATTGTCCATGTGTGGGGTACACGCCCACGAGTAACATCATCTCTCATTACACAAGGGATGGAGTGGTGGGAGCACTAGGAGCATTTAGGAAACTTTTTTGTAAAAGATGCCCCTCCCTATTCCTGTTTAGAAGGGTCAAAATTTCCCTCTTATTTCATAATCCTTTGGTTTGTAAAGCTTAAACAAAAAAATAGTCCCACAGCACTTTGATCTCTGAAAGACAGGTGTAACTCTAGAAAGTATTATCCACTGCAAAAATATCATTTAACTTTTGAGAAGACTCAGGAAAGTTTATATTTTTAAACTTATGAAGACTTATAAAATACAGATAAGTTGAAAGACTAGTACCATGAACATTCATACACACATCATTACCTAGATTCAACAGTTGTTAATATTATTGGATTTGCTTCATTCATCCCCATCTTGCTTTTCCTTTTTTTTTTGCTGAACCTTTCAAAGTAAGTGCTGACATCATAATGCTTTACTTTTAAAGCCTTAGCTTTGTTGTTGTTCAATCGCTAAGTCGTGTCTGACTCTGCGACTCTGTGGACTGTAGCATGCCGGGTTTCCCAGTCCTTCACTATCTCCTGGAGTTTGCTCACGTCCACTGAGTGGGTGAAGCTATCCAACCATCTCATCCTCTGCTGCCCCCTTCTCCTTTTGCCTTCAATCCTTCCCAGCATCAGAGTCTTTCCCAATGAGTCAGCTCTTCCACATCAGGTGGCCAAAGCATTGGCACTTCAGCATCAGTCCTTCCAATGAATATTCAGTGTTGATTTCCTTTAGGACTGAGTGGTTTGATCTCCTTTTACTCCAAAGGACTCTCAAGAGTCTTCTCCAGCATCACAGTTCGAAAGCATCAATACCTTAGGAAGTGTCTAAAAGTAAAGGCGTTCTTCTATAAAAGCACAGTATTGTTTGCACCAAAGAAAATGAATGTTTATTTAATGTTATCTACAGGTTGTATTTATTGACTATGCCAAAGCTTCTGTGTGGATCGCAATAAACTGTGGAAAATTCTGAAAGAGATGGGAATACCAGACCACCTGACCTGCCTCTTGAGAAACCTGTATGCAGCTCAGGAAGCAAGTCAAAACTGGACAAGGAACAACAGACTGGTTCCAAATAGGAAAAGGAGTGCGTCAAGGCTGTAGATTGTCACCCTAGATTGTCACCCTGCTTATTTCACTTCTATGCAGAGTACATCATGGGAAACCCTGGACTGGAAGAAACACAAGCTGGAATCAAGGTTGCCGGGAGAAATATCAATAACCTCAGATATGCAGATGACACCACCTTTATGGCAGAAAGTGAAAAGGAACTAAAAAGCCTCTTGATGAAAGTGAAAGAGGAGAGTGAAGAAGTTGGCTTAAAGCTCAACATTCAGAAAACGAAGATCATGGCATCTGGTCCCATCACTTCATGGGAAATAGATGGGGAAACAGTGTCAGACTTTATTTTTTTGGGCTCCAAAATCACTGCAGATGGTGACTGCAGCCATGAAATTGAAAGACGCTTACTCCTTAGAAGGAAAGTTATGACCAACCTAGATAGCATTTTGAAAAGCAGAGACGTTACTTTGCTAACAAAGGTCCGTCTAGTCAAGGCTATGGTTTTTCCAGTGGTCACGCATGGATGCAAGAGTTGGAATGTGAAGAAAGCTGAGCGCCAAAGAATTGATGCTTTTGAACTGTGGTGTTGGAGAAGACTCTTGAGAGTCCCTTGGACTGCAAGGAGATCCAACCAGTCCATGCTAAAGGAGATCAGCCCTGGGTATTCTTTGGAAGGAATGATGCTAAAGCTGAAACTCCAGTACTTTGGCCACCTCATGCGAAGAGCTGACTCATTGGAAAAGACTCTGATGATGGGAGGGATTGGGGGCAGGAGGAGAAGGGGATGACAGAGGATGAGATGGCTGGATGGCATCACCGACTCAATGGACGTGAGTCTGAGTGAACTCCAGGAGTTGGTGATGGACAGGGAGGTGTGGCGTGTTGCTGTTCATGGGGTCGCAAAGAGTCGGACACGACTGAGTGACTGAACTGAACTGAATAGGTTGTATTAAGATATCCCCAAATACCCACAACTATGTTGTCTAGATTTTTTTTCAATCAGGATTAAAGTTCATAAATTGTTTTCTTCTTTTTATTGAACTATAGTTGACTTACAGTGTGTATACTTTCAGGGGTACAGCAAAGTGATTCATTCTTTCTAATGATTCTGTTTTTTCTTCAAGTGTGGATAGTGTTTTGGAAACAACCTCCTTCTTTTTCTGAATCTCTAAGAAGAAAATTAAATATCCTCTAGGGAAAAAATGTATAGGCACTGACTGAAGGCCTGAGGAGCACACCAGTAATATGCCAATTAAATTTTTTGTATAGAAAGGAACATGGAAGAATCAGAGGTCGGAGAAGCTGGGTTTTGAAGAAAAAGGAAGGCGAGGGAATACTGAGGAAGAGACTAGCAGACATGGTCATGGAGATTGACCAGTATCAGTAGTAGAGGGAAGCAAAGTTGTCAGGCTGGAGCAAACATTTCTTTTCAGAGAAATGAGGGTTTACAGACAAGTGAAATATCAAAAAAATCCACAAATGACTTACACTTGATATCAAACTTAGGTAAGATGTATGTATTGTAGTTACTAAAGTGCAAGTCGCTCAGTTGTTTCCAACTCTTTGTGACCCCATGGATTATACAGTTCATGGTATTCTCCAGGCCAGAGTACTGGAGTGGGTAGCCTTTCCCTTCTCCAGGGGATCTTCTACAACCCAGGGATTGAACTCAGATCTCCCCCATTGAGGGCAGATTCTTTACCAGCTAAACCACAAGGGAAGCTGAAGAATACTTGAGTGGGTAGCCTATCCCTTATCCAGTGGATTTTCTCAACCCAGGAATCAAACCAGGGTCTCCTGCATTGCAAGTGGATTATTTATCAACTGAGCTATCAGGAAAGCCCATGGTAGTTACTAGACGACCCGCAAAGGAGAAAGGCTGAGGAGTCCCATATTACTGCCAATCAATGCTAGCATGGAGCTGGGTATCTCTCCTCAAGATATTTTCTTTCTGAAATTCTCTTCCCCCTTGTTTTTGGGATAATACTTCCCTAATCTTCCCTCCTAAATTTCTAGCTGCTCTTCAGTCCTACTATTTTTAATAAACAAATAAAATAATTACAGATAATTATTGTTGAGTCGTAAGTCATGTCTGAGTCTTTGTGACCCTATGGATTATAGCCATCAGGCTCCTCTGTTCATGGGATTTTTTAGGCAAGAATGCTGGAGTGGGTTGCCATTTCCTTCTCCAGGGGATCTTTCTGATCCAGGGATCGAACCCAAGCCTCCAGCCTTGGCAGGCAGATTCTTTACCATTGAGCCACACGCATATCTAACAGCTATATGGGTTAGTATGTACCAGGAATTGTGACCTGCATTTTGTTATCTCATTTAATGCACTGAACTGTGTGAAGTAGATATTCTTATCACGCCTTAAAATAAGAAAACTAAAAACCCAATAGCTAGTTGCCACAGAGATAGGAGACTGTGAATTCAAGCACACACTCTTAATTATTAGGCATGGAGCTTGTCACTAAAATTTCAGCATCATTCAGAGTTCCAGCCTTCATCCTTTTCTTTTCAAGGTTCAATCTCTGTGTTTAAATTTCTCTAACCTTTCCTTACAGATCTATATGCCTTATAGTATTTATATTCTTGCTGATTTTTGTTGTGCCTTTGAAACTAGCTGCATTTCCAACTGGAGACTCAACTAAGTAGACCAGGTGAAATCACACAGAAGTGATACTAATTTCCTCACTGGATCCTCTCAGGTGCAGGTGTCTGATTTGTCCCATTGCTGATGTCCGCTGAAGTCTGACAAGGTGGTGCTTGTCAGACTTCTCCACTGTCAAGTTACTTTAATTCTCTTTGTAGTTAGTAAGAGTTTTGCGAGTAGATACTTTGAAAGTATGTAAATATTCCAGTCATTTTCAAACTTTCAACTTTTATGTTGATTGACATCTGTATGGTTTCCTGTGCTATTCAATGGGTTTTAACACATTTTTTTTTTTTTTTTGGTCCCAGATTTGGGACACAAATTGCACTGTGTCCTTTTGACATACCCCATAATTCTTGAACATATGCTTGTTTTCTGGCACAACTAGGGACTCCAGTCTCTTGTTTTACTTCTTTCCTCCTGTCCTGGAATCAGCCATCTGGCCAAGAGAAAAATGAAGTGTAGAACAGTATTTAAAAACCAAGATCTGGGCTAGATGCCCTCATCATTTTGTTGTGTCCCAGACTTTCTTGGTGGACAGAGTATGCATGGACTTATATAACTATATTTATTTCTATAAATAGACATAGATTGATACCTCCATTACCAGTTCACTACTACGTTTCATTTGTTTTCTTTCTACATTTCTAACTCTCTTTCTCAACAGGGAGAAATTAGCTCCCATTTTCCTTAATATATTTACTTATCAATCCTCTTGTACATAACCTATCTCTAATCATCACTGCTGCCTCCTCCTCTGCTTGGCTACCCTCTCACTCCATCCATGTTGACATCCTAAGGCCAGGTGGTTCCTCTAGCGCCGAGAACACCCCCATACCAGGCCACGTCCCTGTCTGAATGCCCTTCTCATCACGACTCCAACATGACAGCTTCCACTGCCTCCCCTTCTATGACAACACACATCCTCTACAGTGTACTTTTAAAAATACATGGTCTCTTCTGCTTGTGATCAAGTCTCTGTGAGGTAGTTAAGTAAGATATTATTATCCACAATTTTTCTTCCAAGAGATCTTCAAAATCTAATTCAAGAGAAACAGAGTAACCTGCTCAAAGTCACACAGCTTCGACAAAACAGGATTTGAATGTAAGGCTCTTCACTACCCCAATCCAGGATGCCTCTAAACTTATGTCAAAATTACAGTAACTTTTCTTTTTTCACTAGCAGAAACAGGTTTCAAACTCATTCACTCTGTGGTCGACTCTGACTTCCAGGTGTTTCTTTTCATGCAAAATACGAGACAAGCAATGGTGTGGTAGAAAAAGGACTGGAATCAAGAAACTTAAAAACTTTAGTTCAAGCCCAGCTCTGAGACTTTAAGCAAGTTAATTGCTTTCCTCAATTATAAAAAGGTTAGACTAGGTATCAGTGATTCTCTGCCTTGGGCTGAGTGAGATGGCAGTTACAGGTTTGTCTGTTTTTTTTAATCAATGATAGACATGCCTTCAAAAGTAGCTGTGAACATCTGTTCCCATAATTCCTATATATATATAATTTTATTGAAGTATAGTTAAATTACAATGTTCCATAGTTCTTAACATCCAACTTGCCTAATTATGATACCAAGGCAATCTATTTCTATTGGATGTGTTAGCTGTTTTTATTACCAATCTCATCATTCAAAATTATTTATTAGTGGCCTATTATCTGCCAAATCTCTTATTACCGTTTTTCTAATAGTCCCTTTCCGACGTGTCACTGTCACTTAGAACTTTATTCCTGTTTTCCAAACTTGGAACTCATCTAAGTATTCGCATCTAAGTCGTGTTGTTTATAAGCACGCCAGATTCCTCTCCGGTCCTTTCTCCACCCACCACATTTCAACACTGGTTCCTCTCGGCTCCCAGACATTAAATGAATTCCTCTTGGGAACAACCTCCTTCACCTACCAGTGGCTCCATCAACACTACATTCCTGGCAGGTCGGTGGGAATTCGGGTGGGATGTTTTTGGAAGTTTGAATGACTCCCCAGCACACTCCTGCCCCTCAGCAGGACTTAAGCAGATCGTTGTGCTGTTAACCCTCGGCTCGGACCTGCGGAGGTTAATTGATTTAAGATACTCCCGGGGTCGGGAGGTGGCCCCGGCGGGGCTTTCATTTCCTCGGGTCCAGGGTCCATGGCACAGACGTAGCGCGCCGCTTTCCATTGCGCAGGAACTTCCCCGGCCTCCGCGGTCACTCAGAAATGCCCGAGCCGGCCGTTCGCACGCACCGCCCTCCTCCCGGGCCGCGCGCCCCGCGCCGCCGCGCGTGTCCTCAGGGAGCCTCTGCTTCCCTCCGCCTCCCTCGCCCCGCGTGCCCTTCAGCGAGTCTCCCTCCGCCCGGCCGACGCGAGCGGAGCGGGCGCGCGCGCCGGGCGGCAGAACGACGTGCGCGACACGCGCGGCTTCGCGCGGAGCGCCGGAAGGAGCCGGGCTCGGTCCCCGCGCGGCGCGCGCGCGCCGCCGCCCGCTGCCCGCCCCCTCCCGGCCCGTAATTTTTTTCAGCTCTGACATGATTATTCTATCCAGGAAGGTGGTAACACTTGGCGAGAACTAATACTGTGGATTGGCCAATATATCAGGTACCAGACACTAAGCATTGCCTGCTCACAATGCCCCTGAAAAGAAGGCCTTAATAATTTCTTCTTGCAGATAAGAAAATTGTGGCTCAGACAGGGAAACTAGGTGTTTTTCACATGCTTGAAAGAGGTGCAGTAGGGTCTGACTTTTTATCTGGTGAAGGAGCTTTAAGAAGTCAGAAATCAGCTGGTTCTTGCTGCTTTGATTGCACCAGTTTGGGTTCATGAGTTTGGGTTCCATAGGGGAAACAATGGAAAGGCAGGTTGTTGACTGCTTTGCACATAGAAGGGGAGAGGAGGAGAAACAAACGACTCTACTCCTTGACCAAGAGGAGGAAGGAGAGCTCATGCTTGTGAGGAGAGCTTGTCTGGGAGTTCCTGCCACCTGGCGTTTCCACCTCCTAGAAGCCAGATAGACACCCCCATGCCAGCCTGACAGTAGATAAACTGGCAAGGAGAGAACTCACTCAGAGGCTGTTGGGCACAAGAGCCTGCCCATAGGGTATTCTGTGAAAGGGAGGACCCTAGGAGCAGGGGGTAGTGGCCAATCGCAGTGGTCAGCAGGGAAAGGAAAGGAAGAAAGGGCTGAAATGTATTGTGTGTCTTACGCACTGTGTTGTACTCAGAACTTTAAAAATATTTCTTCTTTTAATTCCTCTCAACAGTCCTATTAAGAAGGTATTATTTTCTTCATTTTTCTAAATGAAGACGCTAAGGCTTTTAGTGAAATTGTCCTACATTAGTCAGTGTGCATTGGATGTTAAGCCGATCTTGTCTGACTCTGAATTCCACATTTTTCTACCTAATTATGGTTTTCTAAATTCTATTCACTGGTGTACTTTCTTGCATTTTCACCATAACTGCATAGCCCTATACTTTTATCTGACATTTTTCTATAAATCAACTCCCTCCCTTCTTAAATTTTAGTTAGATCAAGCATTTTAAAAGGAAGACGCATAATGCCAACATAAATGGAAAGCAATTTCATTCACCCTAAATAGATGATAATAACAAAAATGAATAAATGAAAACAAAATAGTGTTATTAAATTCCTGCTGTAAAGTCTTAGGTCTAGAAGGCTCTGTGTTTGTAAAAATGAAGATTAGTGAAGTGTTAGATTCTAAAGGTGGAGAGCAACAAAGTGATGCTTTCCTCATTGGTATCACTGAATGGACTGAAAGAGAATTGAAATTCTTGTCATGCGTTTCAAGGCTATTTAATGCCCTTTCTCTAACCCACCACACACCATTTCCTGGGCCATCAGTATCCCATGTCTGTACTTTGGCGAGTTTATCGTGATCGTGGCAATCTTATAAGGTCCTGTCCTGAAATCAAGCAAGTGCTCACTTTGAGTATCATTTCCCCAAATGAAACAACACAAATTACTACTTAAGAAACAGAGAAGGATGCATAAAATATCTAGATCCTCCCAAGCAGTTTTCCTACCTTGAGTCAGTCATCTAATATGTCATGAAGACCATGACAATTTTCTACTAAGGAAAATGAAGAGATTTCTGGTTTCAGATATAAGTAATTCTCAATTTCTTATCTTGGAATTCAAGATCTTGTAAAATTCTGTTAGGCCCCACCACTAGCATTGTACTCAGCCCAAAGTAAGTCAAAATGAACCACTCATCATGTCTCTTATATGTCTTCAAAATGTCCTGCCACCATACTATTGTTAATCTGTTCTTCTCTCAGTTCTCATAGTGTATCTACATGGGTAATTGTAGGGGTGGGGGCAGGCAGAGAGAGACAGCCCTGGAAAGATAAGAGTAAGAGAAGGTCATTTTAATTTTGGTTGTTTGCTTTTTTGTTATTGTTGTTCAATTGTTGAATAGAATCTCTAGTATTAATAAATTTATCCCAAACTGTTCTGTTATTTCACCTTAATCTGATGAAAAAGAAAAAGTTGTGCTAAATGGAATCAGAAGTGCCCATTGGGAGGAAAAAAAAAATGCCACTTTCAGGAACAGAAAATGGACAAAGTTGAAGACCAATTATCAGTGATTAAAAAAATATTTATTTATTTTTTGGCTATGCTGGGTTTTCATTGCTGCACATGGGCTTCTTTTCATTGCAACAAGTGGCAGCTACTCTCTAATTGTGGTGCAGTGGCTTCTCATTGTGGTGGCTTTGCTAGCTGCAGAGTGTGGGCTCTGGGGGAACACGGGCTCAGGAGTTGCAGCTCATGGGCTCTGGAGCATGGTCTCACTCGTTGTGGTGCACAGGCTTAGCTGCTCCGGGGCCTGTGGCATCTTCCCAGACCAGGGATGAACTCACGTTCCCTGCATTGACAGGTGGATTCTTTAAATCTATATATATATTTATATATTTGTTTTATTTTTGGCTTCATGGTCTTTGTTGTTGCACATGGGCTTTCTCTAGTTGTGGCAAGCAGGGGCTCCTCTCCAGTTTTGCTGCATGAGTTTTGCATGACAGTGACTTCTCTTTTTGCAGAGGACAGGCTCTAGAGCACAGGCTTCAGTAGTTGTACTGCACGGGCTTCGTTGCCCCATGGCATGTGGAATCTTCCCAGGTAAGGTATCAAACCCATGTTGTCCCTTTACGTTGGAAGATGGGTTCTTAACCACTGAACCACCTGGTAAGTCCAGTGATTCTGTGTTCAATAACCCAACCATCAAAGGAACTGGAGCATGGTCTCACTCGTTGTGGTGCACAGGCTTAGCTGCTCCGGGGCCTGTGGCATCTTCCCAGACCAGGGATGAACTCACGTTCCCTGCATTGACAGGTGGATTCTTTAAATCTATATATATATTTATATATTTGTTTTATTTTTGGCTTCATGGTCTTTGTTGTTGCACATGGGCTTTCTCTAGTTGTGGCAAGCAGGGGCTCCTCTCCAGTTTTGCTGCATGAGTTTTGCATGACAGTGACTTCTCTTTTTGCAGAGGACAGGCTCTAGAGCACAGGCTTCAGTAGTTGTACTGCACGGGCTTCGTTGCCCCATGGCATGTGGAATCTTCCCAGGTAAGGTATCAAACCCATGTTGTCCCTTTACGTTGGAAGATGGGTTCTTAACCACTGAACCACCTGGTAAGTCCAGTGATTCTGTGTTCAATAACCCAACCATCAAAGGAACTTGTGGCTATGAAGAAAGTTTTAATATTCATAACCTCAGGACAACTCCAGCTGTAAGCTCCCAGAATGCTCATGGAAATTTTGAGGTTAACTAAAGCAATCATGTGACTGTCACACAATAAGTATAACTGTCTTATGAGGACAATAAAATGATACATTTTGAAAAAGAAAAAAACACAGTTGAATATTACAGAGATTTCCAAATATACACCATTACATACTTTTTTCCTTTTCTGTTTGATTTATTTGAAAACATAATTGCAAAAGATTGTGAAAATAATTACACTTTGGAAGGATTTTTAAAAAGTAAGAGGAGAGTATGCAAAGGTTTGAAAGATGTCTGCTGGGGTTGGTGATAGGAAAGCTCTGAGAAAACTGCTGGAATTGTTTCAGTTCTGGGTAGGGGGTGTTGGTGGATTGAGGAGTAAGTGGGGGTTGAGTACCCAGAGACAGCAAGAACATCTTATCAACTGAGATAAAAGATGAAAAATGAGTGTTAGATAGAGA
Source organism: Aepyceros melampus (assembly GCA_006408695.1). Classification (NCBI taxonomy): domain Eukaryota; kingdom Metazoa; phylum Chordata; class Mammalia; order Artiodactyla; family Bovidae; genus Aepyceros; species Aepyceros melampus. Next base: position 58,968 of record SJXQ01009567.1, on the reverse strand, counting down.
GGAACATAGAAAATCTCAGAGCATATTTTCAGGTTGAGATCTGGCTCCTTTTTGCAGGACACAAAAGATTTGAGAGGAAGAGGCTTAAGGGCTACACTGAGAGCCTATGGGGGAGAACAGAATCAAGAGGAAATGTGAAGGGCTTGGCCTTGTACCTGAGGAAGGACACAGTAAAGTGATGACTTTCTATAAATGGAATGGAATTAGCAGAATGAATTTGTAGCACACATTTACCACTAAATAGCTGGAGAGACAAGATCTCTCTGGATTTTTGCCATTCCATATATAATATTAGAAGAGTCAGCATGCTAAGCATCACGTAGAGTCACAGACCATTTAAGGTGGAAGGAGGTCCTGTCCTCTGCCTTATATTCAGATCCATGTCAGACCGAGGGTAGGTCTACTTGTTTAACTGGACTGGCAGATTAATGTCTACATGAAAGAGAAAATTCTACTTTCAGAAATCCTTAAATATCAGGAGGGGATATTTTGAACAGAAGTGGTATCAACCTCCCCACCAGATGGTTTTAGTTTTGCTCTTAAAAATCCCTCAGGACTTGAATCCCTCGTTAAATATGTGGACAGTGATGGACTCTTCCCCCTTAAACCAAGATAATAGGCTATTCAACCATTTTTCATATGAAATGATTTCAAAACCTTTCATTGTCTCAGGAATTATATTTTTGGATATACAAATATCCGTTTAAAGTGCGGTGTACTAAAACAAAAATATCACCTGAGCAATGGTTTGACAGAGAAAAGTTTTGAAGAGTCCATTCTAGGTCCATTCATTAAGTCCAGCCAAATTGCTGATTGAGATTTATGGAGTACTTATTATATGCAGGCAATTTCTTAAGAGTTTTAACGCATCAACTTATTTAATCTTTTCAATAACCCTATGAGGTAGGAACTATTAATATTCCATTTTATAAACTGATGATTGGAAGCCAAGGTGGGCTAAGTCATTTTCCCAAAGTAACTAAACTAGCAAGTGGCTGAGTTGAGATTGAAAGCAGATTTGTTTGATTTTGTTATATTATGACGTTCTTACATGGTGGTGTGTTTTTTATTCATTTCCTTTCCATCCTGTTCTTGTACAAGTAGGTTTCTTTAACAAAGTGCTTAGCAAAGAATATGGCATACAGAAGCTCTTGTTAAATATGGGATGAATCCTTGTGGTATAGATATTGCTAGTTCCCATTTTGCAGATGGGAAAATTGAGGCTCAGGTAAACAATAAATATTTATTAAGAGCCCATGAAGCACCAGACATAGCACTGTAGCCAACAGTGGGACAAAAGTAAGCACAGAGTTATACAAAAATAATATATATATATAACACACATACAAAAAGAATCCTGTATCTGGACTCAAAGATGAATTCTATTTCCATAACATCACAGCTTTTTATTTCAGCTAACTCCTGAGAATCAATCTAGAAGAACAGAGCTTGCCCACTCTGACAAAACAAAAAAAACAGTCAACCAACAAACAGAAAAACTTGTTCAGAAAAGCAAAGATGTCCTTAGAGACAAAGAAAGGATTCTGGAGAGGAAAAACAATAATGTACGTGTCAAGGAATAGAGAGAGGGTCTTTTCCCATCTTCCCACAAATCTAAAACACTTTTTATGAATACCCCCACCAGCAAATATGGCATTTTTAAAAATATCCCCTAAAAGTGTAAATCAGAGCAAAGACTATATTTCATGCCAAGAGGCTTGTATATCCATCAGGTATTTATGGTGCTGCTGTTAGCCAACTCTCCCATCTGGGATGTCTTTAGTCATCTTTCATCTGGTACACCTATTAGAGAAACTCCAGAGCCATCCATAACAAAAGGACTCATCTTTTAGAACTCCTTTGGCAGGGGGCAGAAATCCAAAGCTTTCCCATAAAGCCTGTATTCCGCATTGCGTTTAAAGTGGTTGTTTGATATGATAATGTCTTTGGGGGGAAACTTGGCCCTGCCTCCCAAGGATAATAGAGGATGATTATTTTATTCTGTTGTGCCCTCTAACGAGGAACTATTTTTAAAAAGCAGAAGGGTGTGTGTAATCTACAAATTATGGAGAGAAGAGATTGAAGATCCTCTCTGCATCCCCCCTCCCCAAAACTAAAAGCTTTAGCCTAAAAAAGAGATTTTTATCCTTTCTAAATTGGGCAGTGAGTACCTGCAATAACATGAAACCAATTTAAAAAAACACAGAAGAGGAAAGATTTAATAGACTCTTCCATTAATATGATCAAATATTCCTGGAACCAAGTTGTTTCCTATATACTTTCCAGTTTGATTCTGTTCAAGCAGAGGTGAAATCTAAAATCTAAACATGAGCTATTTTTTGTTAATAATCATTTCGAAAGAGATGAATGCATCGCTGAGAAAAAACAACGGCTTTAATTGTCACTTTGAACACTGCAAAGCTATCTCATTAATCCCTCAGCAGAATGCCTCATTATTAAAATAATATGTGAGGAGGTTGCAGTCCAAAAAAGCCAGGAAACAAATTCATTGGTAAAATGTTCCAAAATGTCTCAGAAAGAAATAAAACTACCAGAACTTTCATCCTATTCCAATCATAGACACCATGTTCATGAGGAATTGTAATTCGTCTTGACGTGACTACTTAAATGGTTCCAAACACACAAACCCATGCTGGAGACCAGGCTGACTGCTTCCATCCTTGGCCTGGATGCAGAGACACAGGCCTGCAAGTGTCTCCTATCCATTAGACGGTCAGATCAGAGAGGGGCTGGCTAAACGCATGGGGGTGAGGAAGCTGCAGGGTTTTATGCCTTATTAATTGGACATCGCTATTTAAACTCTCCAAGACTCCAAATGGCTTTGGCATATGGTCAGACCCATAAAATAAATGGACTCAAGAAGTGAAAAGGAATACTCTGAGTTAGGCCATTTCCTGTTCCTCCCTAGAATCCTAAACTATATCAGGTACTAGAAATTCAAGCTCAAATCTCAGCTGAATACTCAGCCAGTCACTAAATATTACTATAACAATAATCAAGGCTTTTCTTTCTCTCCTTGTTGCTGTAACCTTTCAAGAGGTGATGGCATGAATAAATAACCACCATTATTTTTAATTGGCAAATAGGTATCAGTCAAAATAATTTGCTCAGCAAAATAAAAAGTCACTTCAGTTTTTGTTTGTTTTTCTTTTTTTTTAGTAGCTGGTATTTTGTCAAGCAGTAGTGCCTCTTTGGCCTTTCATATCAGTCTTTCTGAGTGAAATGTCCTGAAAAGGTTACCTCTGGCACTAAACCTAGGAAAGCTTCTACTTCTAGGAGAGAAGGTAGTGGGAAAGATCAGTACAGGTTTATTTCTGTCTTTGCTTCCTTGAAAAGCAAGTTTTCTGAGACCAGATGGCCTTATCTCTTGAAAATAAGCAGAGTCAGGCAAAAAACTGGATACTTCTGTCATAAGGATCACTCCATCAGCAGCCCTGCTCATACTCGTGAGGATTGTTTGCAGATTAGCCTTCTATAACATGGTCACTGAGTCATGGGCAAAGGGTAGTAGGTTTCCTTGAGGGTAGAGGGGTAAAGCCAAATTACAGATTGATGGCATGATATTAAAAAAAAAATGTATTTGGCGGCACCAGGGCTTAGCCTACAGGATCTAGTTCCCTGTTGTTCAGTCTCTCTGTCTTGTCCAACTCTTTGCGACCCTGAGGTCTGCAGCACTCCAGGCTTCCCAGCACGCCAGTCCTTCACCATCTCCCAGACTTGCTCAAACTAATGTCCATTGAGTTGATGATGCCATCCAACCATCTTGTCCTCTGTCGTCTCCTTTTTCTCCTGCCTTCTATCTTTTGCATCAATGAGTCGATTCTCACATAAGGTAGCTGCAGTATTGTAGCATCAGCTTCAGCATCAGTCCTTCCAATGAATATTCAGGACTGATTTCCTTTAGGATTGACTGGTTTGATCTTGCAGCCAAGGGACTCTCAAGTCTTCTCCAACACCACAGTTTGAAAGCATCAGTTGTTCAGCACTCAGCCTTCTTTATGGTCCAACTCTCACATTCATATATGACTACTGGAAAAACCATAGATTTAACTAATGGACCTTCATAGACAAACTAATGTCTCTGCTTTTTAATACACTGTATAGGTTTGTCATAGTTTCCCCCGCCCCCACTCAAGGAGCAAGCGTTTTTTAATTTCATGGCTGCAGTCACCATCTGCAGTGATTTTGGCACCCCAAAAAATAAAGCCTGTCACTGTTTCCATTGTTTCCCCATCTATTTACCATGAAGTGATGTGATCAGATGCCATGATCTTCACTTTTTGAATGCTGAGTTTTAAGCCACTTTTCCACTCTCCTCTTTCACTTTCATCAAGAGGCTTTTTAGTTCTTCTTCACTTTCTGCCATAAGGGTGGTGTCTCCATATCTGAGGTTATTGATATTTCTCCCAGCAATCTTGATTCCAGCTTGTGTTTCTTCCAGTCCAGCATTTCTCATGATGTACTCTGCACAGAAGTTAAATAAGTAGGATGACAATATACAGCCTTGATGTACTCCTTTCCCAATTTGGAACCAGTCCATTGTTCCATGTCTTGTTCTAACTGTTGCTTCTTGACCTGCACACAGGTTTTGCAGGAGGCAGGTAAGATGGTCTGGTATTCCCATCTCTTTCAGAATTTTCCACAGTTTGTTGTGATCCACACAGTCAAAGACTTTATTGTAGTCAATGAAACAGAAGTAGATGTTTTTCTAGAATTCTCTTGCTTTGCCTATGATCCAGCAGATGTTGGCAATTTGATCTCTGGTCCCTCTGCCTTTTCTAAATCCAGCTTGTACATCTGGAAGTTCTCAGTTCACATGTTGTTTAAGCCTAGCTTAGAGGATTTTGAGTATTACTTTGCTAGCATGTGAAATGAATGCCTACTACTATGTGGTAGTTTCAACATTCTTTGGCATTGCCTTTCTTTGGGATTGGAATGAAAATGACTTTTTCTAATCCTGTGGCTATGGCTGAGTTCTCCAAATTTGCTGGCCTATTGAGTGCAGCACTTTCACAACATCATCTTTTATGAATTGAAATAGCTCAGCTGGAATTACATCACCTCCACTATGTTCCAGTGATGCTTCCTAAGGCCCACTTGACTTTGCACCCTAAGATGTCTGACTCTGTGAGTAATCACAGCACTGTGGTTATCCAGGTCATTAAGATCTTTTTTTTTTTGTTTAGTTCTTCTGTTTATTCTTGCCAACTCTTCTTAATATCCTCTGATTCTGTTAGGTCCATTCCATTTCTGTCCTTTATTGTGCCCATCTTGCATGAAATGTTCTCTTGGTATCTCTAGTTTTCTTGGAGATCTCTAATCTTTCTCATTCTATTGTTTTCCTGTATTTCTTTGCATTGATCTCACAGTAAGACTTTCTTATCTCCCCTTGCTATTCTTTGGAACTCTGTATTCAAATGGGTATATCTTTCCTTTTCTCCTTTGCCTTTAGCTTCTCTCCCTTTCTCAGCTGTGTAAGGCCTCCTCAGACAACCATTTTGCCTTTTGCATTTCTTTTCCTTAGGGATAATTTTGATCACTGCTTCCTGTACAATGTCATGAACCTGTCCATAGTTCTTCAGTCACTTGTCTACTGGATATAATCCTTTGAAACTATTTGTCACTTCCACTGTGTAATCATAAGAGATTTGATTCAGGTAATACCCAAATGGCCTAGTGGTTCCTAGTTTCTTCAATTTAAGTCTGAATTTTGCAATAATGAGTTCATGATCTTAGCCACAGTCAGCTCCTGGTCTTGTTTATGCTGACTGTGTAGAACTTCTCCATCTTCAGCTACAAAGAATATAATCAATATGATATTGGTATTGACCATCTGGTGATGTCCATTTGTGGAGTCATCTCTTGGGTTGTTGGGAGAGGGTGTTTGCTATAACTAGTGTATTCTCTGGGCAAAACTCTGTTAGCTTTGCCCTACTTCATTTTCTACTCCAAGGCCAAATTTGCCTGTTACTCCAGGTATCTCTTGACTTCCTACTTTTGCATTCTAATCCCGTATGATGAAAAGGACATCTTTTTTTTTTGGTGTTAGTTCTAGAATATCTTGTAGGTCATAGAATTGCTCAATTTCAGCTTCTTTGCATTAGTCGTTGGGGCATAGACTGAGATCACTGTGATTTTGAATGGTTTGCCTTGGAAATTAACTGAGATCATTCTGTCGTTTTTGAGAGTGCATCCAAGTCTACCTTTTGGACTCTTTTGTTGACTATGAAGGCTAGTCCATTTCTCCTAATGGAAGTAGATACAATAGTAGATATAATGGTCACAATATTAAATAAAATGGTCAATAGTAGATGTAGTAGATATAACTGTCCTCTGAATTAAATTCATCCATTTCTGTCCATTTTACTTCACTGATGGCTAAAATGTCAATATTCACTCTTGCCATCTCCTGTTGGACCACTTCCAGTTTACCTTGATTCACAGACCTAACATTCCAGGCTCCTGTCACTGTTCTTTATCGCGCTGGACGTTGCTCTCACCATCAGTCACTAGATCCCTGGGCAGGCGTCAGAGGCCCCCTGGTTGGGAGCATGTAGTCTTAGCCACTGGGCCGCCAGGGCAGTCCCTGCTGTTTAGAGCATAAAGAGATAAAATGGCTAGAACTATGGGAAGAGCCTGGGAGAAAAACACTGTGCTGCTAAACCTAGTTCATAGGTTCCTGAGAGAGGCTCTGCTGTGGGAGATTAAGGGAAGGGGAAAAGCGGACTCCTTTTGTACCCATTTATTTGTTACCAGATGGACTCTTGAGGACTTCACAGATACATCACATTTAAAGCTCATGACAGCGCTTGTGATGGAAATCTGACTGTTCCATTTCATAGCCGAGGAAACTGAGGCTTAGAGATTTCAAGGTCCATGCTCGTGGCGCACGATGTAAACGTTAAGGGTGGAAACGATGTCTGTATGCTCCGCCCCCCGTCTCCCCCACCCGCACTCATGGTGGTAAGTGCCCAGGGCTCTTTGTAGCACTCTGAGTGGACAGCTGTGCTCTGCCCTCCCTCAGCGCCTCCTCCCTTCCCTGCTGGTTGCCTCCAGCAGCTTTCATCCTGGTGTGCCACACTGGGGTCTGCTGGGTACCTCAATACTTCACCTGGACCTCTGCTCATAGCCTTGCCATTGGTAACCAATACTATTTCCTCCAAGTAAAACCTGCCTTGGCACCTACATTCCATCTCCCCATACCTTTGTTGATACACTCTCAGGCAGACAAGGAGCCCAAGCAATATGTAGGAAAATATGGTGTAGCTTCCATCCTGCCTTGATATTCTTTGTTAATTAAGGTGTGATTGAGTGCCAAGAGCACAGACTTTGGGTTTACTTAGAACTGGGTTCAGATCCTGGCATTGCTTCTCATAAGTGGGTCACCTGGAGCAAGGGTCTGTGTCTATTAGCCTCAGTTTTCTCATCCACAAATAGGGGATAGGAATGCCTTTCTCACATTTACTTAGGATTGTGTGACATGATGCAGACAAGCCTTCAGTGTAGTGTGGAGTGCCTAGTGAGTACTTAATGAATGGAAGCTATTATTTAGGGTAGACGTTTGAGATGAAATGGTTTCCACATTCATTTTAGAGTTGATAAATGAAGCTAAGATCCCAAGGAAGGAATGAGGCAGGACTATCAGAGTACTTACCCACCTTCCCCTAGGACGCTGAAGTCTCTTCCTATCCCTCGGTTGAAACATTCCTTGCACTGCAATTTTTCATGTCTTGCAACGTCCAATCAATACAATTGATTTAATGATTAATTTATTGTGTTCTCAGTAAAAGCCCTGCATTGACTTCTTAAAATGGAATCTTATTGCATTTTAGACAAACAAAGCTAATTGGCAGCAATCATTTAAAGGGGAAGCACAAAGCATTCTAAACACACATACATGATCAAACCCAATAATGAAAAACAAAAGTCTTATGCTATTTTAAGGATGCAAAAGTGGAGGGATGGGTGAGAGAGTTAGTGTTTTCTGAGTTGCTGAGCCACAGAAAAGATCATCTGGCCCAGTGATGCTCATCTGTGGACTGATCTTTTTCATGCCCTTTACTTATTGCCCTCTCTGTAAGGATATCAGGAGAGTTGTCTTTTTTCCCCTTGCTGCCTGTTTTAGGAATAAATAGTTGTGTCTTTGACTTATGGTTTGTTTTTATCTCATAGACTATAACCAGTGAGGCCTTCATCCTGCCACTGATTTTCAGAAGACCCAGATGATATGGTCCATTCAGACCCCACAACTGCATTTGTTTTTTCAACGCATGTTGTATAGTTTTCATTTCTAGACGTGCGTTTTTGTTTTTCTCATTGTTTACCTTTGCTTCATCTTGCTCACCAAATTATACAGTGGATTACCTAACTAAACATCAATGCATCTTTTTAAGTTGGCTCTATTTGGAACACAGTTAAGGGATATGTAAACAGTTAAATAGTGAAATACAGAAAGTAGGTGGAAAAAGTCTTTCTATTCTCCCATGCCACAAACTAGCTTCGCAGTTGGTTACCTGCAGCAGTATATGCCTTCTGATGAGAGCAAAAAAGCACTCTCCTGGCAGCTGTCCTAACCCAGTGGTTGGTTCTTTCTCCACCATTCTGTTCTCCCTGGCACCCCCTTCCAGAGCTGTGAGAGAGCCAGTGGACCTCCCACCAGGGGCAGAGGGAGGGGATTCAGGGAGGGCCTGGGCAGGGCTGACTTGGCCACTGGGTGTCAGTGTTGCTGCACTGGAGGGAGGCCCCTGGACCTTGTCTTTGGCAGCAAGAAATGCCTCCCGTTTTCCTCACATAATTCAGGTGAACAAGAATGAAATGACATCCATTAGATCTTTTTCTTCTGCTCCAAAGAGAAGGGATGAGAACTCTCTTTGCTATAAACTTTCCCAACTGCTGGGAGTGTTACGTTTAAGGAAATGGGGGATCCTTGGTGTCTCTGATGGTAAAGAATCCACCTGCAATGCAGGAGACTTGGTTTTGATCCTTGGGCTGGGAAGATCCCTGGAGAAGGGAATGGCAACCCACTCCAGTATTCATGCCTGGAAAATTCCTGTTCTTTCTCCACCATTCTGTTCTCCCTGGCACCCCCTTCCAGAGCTGTGAGAGAGCCAGTGGACCTCCCACCAGGGGCAGAGGGAGGGGATTCAGGGAGGGCCTGGGCAGGGCTGACTTGGCCACTGGGTGTCAGTGTTGCTGCACTGGAGGGAGGCCCCTGGACCTTGTCTTTGGCAGCAAGAAATGCCTCCCGTTTTCCTCACATAATTCAGGTGAACAAGAATGAAATGACATCCATTAGATCTTTTTCTTCTGCTCCAAAGAGAAGGGATGAGAACTCTCTTTGCTATAAACTTTCCCAACTGCTGGGAGTGTTACGTTTAAGGAAATGGGGGATCCTTGGTGTCTCTGATGGTAAAGAATCCACCTGCAATGCAGGAGACTTGGTTTTGATCCTTGGGCTGGGAAGATCCCTGGAGAAGGGAATGGCAACCCACTCCAGTATTCATGCCTGGAAAATTCCATGGATAGAGGAGCCTGGCGGGCCGAAGTCCATGGGGTCGTGAAGAGTCAGATGCGACTAAACAACTAACACTTTAATGAGCCATCAGTAATTCTTTAAAATTACCTTTCTTCACCAGAAGCTGTCTTGATAGAATTGCCTACCCAGCACCACACCGAGAGAGCCCACTGAGACAGCCAGTCACCTTGACCAGATCCCAGGCTTTGCAGCCCGAAGGCCTGGATCTGCACCTGGGGGTACTCTTTCCTCCAGCCCTTTATCCTAACTATCTGTGCAACCACCAACAAATTGTGAAACTTGCTGTGCTGCAGTTTCCTCATTTCCAAAATGCAACTTATAAACATGTTTCAGAGGAGGGTTGTGACAGTTAGATTTGATTGGGCATGCAGAGCAGAAAATCATGATAGGTGCTCAATAAATGAGAGCGAATGTGGATAAAATGTAAGCTAAGCTGAGCTGTGTGGTCGCTCAAAATATATTTAGCAAAGGTTTTCCAGTGTCCCCAGAAAGCAAGCAGAAGGTGTGTGTTTCAGCGCATGCATGAGAGATACAGACAGAGAGGGAGGGAGATAGAAGGGAGGGGAGAGTGAGACAGGGCAGGAGGTGGGGTGAGCTGTGTGTATGTGAGAGAGGAAAAGAGAGAGGCTCTCGGGTGACATGCATAGGAAGCACAGTGTTCACAATATATCTCATGAAAGAGTTGAGAAACCCATATCCTAACATCTTTTCCCTGCCTGACAGTTTGTAACTTCTTTCTAGTAGTAGTCAGCACTTCCGAGATGTTCACTCGAGACAGAGAGCATAACGCAGAACAGGGAGCAGCCTCTCACCAGGACCAGAGCTTAACACCCGGGGCTCTAGTGTCATTTGTAGCAACTCTCTGATGTCCTCAGACTGGAGACATCTTAGTCAAAGGAACATGGCTTTGGAGTCAAGTATAGGCAAGAAGTCCAACTCCTGGGCTTATTATGTGTGTGATCTCGAGTAATTATTGACCCTTTCAGAGTTTCACATTTTCATCATTTGTAAGAATGGAGATGTCGGTGCATGCGTGCATGCTAAGTCACTTCAGTTGTGTCCTACCCTTTGCAACCCCATGGACTGGAGCCCACCAGGCTCCTCTGTCCATGAGATTCTCCTGGAAGAGTATTGGGGTGGGTTGCCATGCCCTCCTCCAGGGGACCTTCCCAACCCAGGGAATGAACCCACATCTTACATCTCCTGCACTGGCCTGCTGGGTCTGTACCACTAGTGCCACCTGGGAAGCCTTTGCTTTCTGTCAAGAAGCCTTGACCTAGACAGAGATCTTACTCTCTTTTCTCTTGGCACATTCGTTGTTTCTGGGAACCATTATGTTACTGACCAGGTATCACTGAGTGTAGAATCTACCTGGAAGTATGGAATTCTGTTCAATAAGCCGTGGCTTTCTTCCTTACCAAGTTTAGCAGTTTGAGACTGAGTCTTCTCTAGGTTGATATAAGATATGATACCATTGTAGAATCTCAGAGAAGGACTGCTATCATATGTTATATCAACCTAGAGAATATTCAGTCTGGTCAGTAACATAACATATTTTGTTTTTCAGCATTGGAAATGGGCCCAGAGAATCAAAGTGATTTTCCTCATCACTGTAGAGCTCAGAGTTACCATATCAGGCTGCCTTCTTGCTTACAAAGAAATAGGTTATCATTCAGATGGTAGTTCAAATACTTAAGAGACCAAAGATTAAAGTCCAGCTCTTCTCACAAACCAGCTGTACTCAAGCTGAAACTCTTCAATGCCTTTACTCACACAGAACCCCTCATTACTGTGGGTCATTGTGACACAGACTTCGGCTTGTCATAGGATTAAAAGATTCTGGCTTTCAAATAAAGTGATGAACTAATGAAACACAGTTTCCCTAAAGATAGGATAGATTGAAACAGTGCAGGGCATCCTGTGTGTTCTGCAAGTCTTGGTCAGTATATCCCAGTGTGATTATGAAACATAAATCTTTAGGATGCCTAGTTATAAAAAAATAAAGTTCTGGAAAAGCTTTTAGAGTATATTTTCCCATTTCCTTAAATGTTCACAATGAAAACTAGCATATCAAAGCCTCCAGTTCTAAAGAAATCTGCTCTAAGTTTGTACTTAGTCCACTCCGTGTTTCCAAATCATAACTATGAATTTAACTGAAAACTATTAACATCCCATAGAAGAAATGTTTTATGAATTATCTTTCTTTGAATTTCTGACATGAACAGTGTTCTGAGTACTTTATTGGTTTTCATTTTAATCTTTGCAACCAGCTAGAGACAGAGACTGGAGAAGGAAATGGCAACCCGCTCCAGTATTCTTGTCTAGAGAATCCTGTGGACAAAACTGCCTGGTGGGCTGTTGTCCATAGGGTGGCACAGAGTCGGACATGACTGAAGCGACTTAGCATGCATGCCTGCATTGGAGAAGGAAGTGGCAGTCCACCCCAGTATTCTTGTCTAGAGAATCCCAGGGACAGAGGAGCCTGGTGGGCTGTCATCTATGGGGTCGCACAGAGTCAGACACAACTGAAGTGACTTAGCAGCAGCAGCAGTGACAGAGACATTGTTGATGACCTTTTTATGATGAGAAAACTGGAGCTCAGAAAGGTAAAGGAATTTGCCAGTTTCGCACAGTCAATATACCCTGCTTTTCACTTTATTTTGTTTATAATTTTTATACATGTTACCTTCCCGTGTCTTCACCCATAATTTAATCAATGCCTAGATTTGGACTTTCACTATTTCTGGCTGGGATATCTTCCTTATCTTTTAAGTGTTTCTCCCTTGTGTTCTTCCCATAGTTTTCTCTTTTCCTTGATCTTAATATTTTCCACTTTATTTTTAAAGTATCTGCTTGTGTGACTCTTCTTCCTAGTAACTTGTAAGCTTCTTAAGAGCAGGTGCTATGCCTTCCCTCTTTATTGTATACCTAATTCCAAGCTCAGTGCTTACTTTAAAGTCACCCACATTTATGAAAATTCCTATGGTAGAGATTCAGCATCTCTCTGTTGCACTGAATTGAACTGAGCTGAACCAAAGCCAGTACTCTCTAACTTCAAAGCCCCAAACATTTCCCATTATACCTCACTGCCTCCCATTTCAACTATAAAAGTTCTATTGCATTTTGGACCAAATAAGCAATGGACCTATTTTTGTTCCCATGGTATTTATAATGCTGTGCAGAATTATAGGGAGTAAATTTGGAAGGAGAATAGGTACCTTAAATGAAATTTATGTTACATCACAGGTCACATTAGCATTCTGTGTATAAATCCCTTAGTACAGAGCAAAGAACAAAGAAATCTCTAAGCAAATATAAGCTATGACTTAAACTATTGCAGTTTCAGAGAATAGGTTCAGTCATTATCAATAATAATTTTATTTCATGCTTTGAGTTACAAATTATATTCCTGCATTTTTCTTAATAACTGTCTTGGCTGTGTAGATTCAGACTGAAAGTTAAGATTCTGGTGCTCAGAGCAGTGATATATATAAGTCAAAAGCCGCTAGTGGGAAATTCTGTGTAGATCAATTCAGTTCAGTCGCTCAGTCATGTCCGACTCTTTGCGACCCCATGAACTGCAGCATGCCAAGGCTCCCTGTCCATCGCCAACGCCTGGAATCCACCCAAACCCATGTCCATTGAGTAGGTGATGCCATCCAACCATCTTATCCTCTGTCGTCTCCTTTTCCTCCTGCCCTCAATCTTTCCCAGCATCAGGGTCTTTTCAAATGAGTCAGCTCTTTGCATCAGGTGGCCAATGTATTGGAGTTTCAGCTGTGTAGATAGGTTGGTTGCAAACCAATAATGAACACTATACCCGCAGTGGGATATCATCAGGACTCAGACAGAGGAGCTATGCTTGAAAGTCAAGTTAAATTTCCCTATTTTCCAGCCTTACTACCTGTGACTATCACTATGTACCCATCAGGAGAACAAGAGAATGAAGCTTAAGCTTATTTATTTGGCAAGTTTGTGACCACAATTCTTTAAGAATAGGGTTATGGAGTTTTAGTGTTTGTGTCTTTGTGTCTCTTTCCCTTCTGTTGAAGGCTTTGAGGCATGCTCTTCAACCCCCACCTCCTCTCTCCCTATATCTGACATAAGCCTTGAATGTTACTATTTGAATAGCCCCCACACTCATCTCTGCCTTCTTCATAAACCCACAGTTTCTGAAAAATTGAAATAGGTTTTGACTTGTCTTTCTGACCCTGGCCTTATTAAATAAATCACACCAGTTCCATGTTTCAAGATCTCCCATGAAACATGAGAACTACTTGACTCAGTAGGCTAAATTCCTTATCTATTCCAGTGACTCCTCAAGTCATCTCTCTTATCATTTGCCTCCTTCTCCCTGTTCAGGTGCCCAGTTGCACACTGGATTTCTTAGCCATTCCCATCCTGAGCCTCCATGCATTTCTACTCTTAGAAATTCTCTTTTTTTCCATGTGTTTGGCATTTCCTAGTCATGCCCCAAACATACCCTCCTCTCTGAAGCTGCTCTTTCTCCTCAAACAAGTGTGCGTACTGTTCCTCTGAGATTCTACTGCACTTTGCCAGCAGTCTGTGGTGTGTTTTTTAAAACAATGTTTATTTATTTTTGTCTGTGCTGGATCTTTGCTACACAGACTTTCTCTAGTCGAGGCGAGTGGGGGCTATTCTCTTGTTGTGGTGTGCGGGCTTCTAATTACTGTGGATTCTCTTCTTGGAGAGCACAAGCTCTAGGCACACAGTCTTCGGTAGCTACACTGCATGGACTCAGTAGTTGTGATTCCTGGTCTCGAGAGCACAGGCTCAATAATTGTGGCACATGCGCTTAGTTGCTCTGTGGCATGTGGGATCTTCCAGGGCCAGGGATTGAACTCATGTCCCCTCCTTTAGCAGGCAGATTCTTTACCACTGAGCTACCAGGGAACCCCTTCTATGCTGTATTGACACAGAATTTTCGCCCCTTCTATAGCCAGAAGGAGAGTTCGGTCATCTGTGAAGGACCTTCTGTTGGAGGAACAAAGGGATCAAAATAATTACTTGCCTGGTGACACTCTCTCCTGCTCTGTGAAAGTCGCTCAGTCATGTCTGACTCTTTGCAACTCCATGCACTTAAACAGTTCATGGAATTCTCCAGGTCAGAATACTAGAGTGGGTAGCCTTTCGCTTCTCCAGGGGATCTTCCCAACCAAGGGATCGAACCCAGGTCTCCCACACTGGAGGTGATTCTTTACCAGCTGAGCCACCAAGGAAGCCTCCTCTGTGGCTGGAATGTAAAATTTAGGCTGGATAAACTCCTTTTTCCTAGGGAGTTCCCAAGAGGGCTAGGAGGGGCCAGGTGACCACCATGAAAGACTGAAAACGGGAAGCTGAATTCCAATTACTTGGGCTTTATCTGGGCTCTGTCTTAGAGTTCCTCCCTGAAATTTACATTTGATTCCCTTATTCCATATGGAACCTATTCCAGCTCTCTAGAGTGGGTGAGGATTCAGATGAAAACCACAGCAAGGAATAACCAGGATGCATATGGTTGGCATCTTTTATGTTGTATTTTCTCAGGAGCTTGAAGTGACTAAGCAGGCATTTGGGATCCTGGCTCCATCACAAGCACAGAGTATAACACCTAGTACATTAAATGGTATTTTTTTCTGTCTTTCTTCAGTGTTATACTGTGAGCTTTTCATGTGCAAGGTCTAAGTACATGCTTTTGTTCCAGGCCTGTGCTGGGCCTTGTAGCTATCTCAACAAAACAAGAGTGGAGCTGGCCTGGAGGCTACTGGGATGGACTTCAGAGAGAGTCAGCTTTGCTAAAAATCTCACTTGTACCACTTAATGGCATGTGACCTCAGGCAGGTTATACAGGCATTCTATGCCTTCGTTTCTTCCTGTGTCTAGTGAGGATAAGAAGTATCTTTCCTACAATTTTGTCAAGATGATCCAATGAGCTATGCATGGAAAATTTATGCCTGCCATCTAGCAGGCAATGACTAGAGGCTAGTTATTCATAATTTTCTTTCTCAGGACATGACATTTTATCAGCATGTAGTAGGCATTTAATAAATGTAAGCAAACAATGAAGCATTGGATAAAAGTTTTTCAAGGCACCGTACGTTTTGGCTTGAGACAGGGTGAAGTTCTACAAAGAGCATGGGTTAGGAGTCAGAATGATGAGTGTGAACTATGGTGCCGCTACCTCCTACTTTCATTAACATGGACAAGTCATTAATCTATCTCAGCCTCAGTAATATTTAACCCCAGAAGTAGGTGGTATTTTTACCTTCTATTTTATCTGTGTCTCTGCATGTTCTGAGGCCCTGTTCTCCAGATAGAGAGCCACTTCCTTATGAATTGAAGCTTTGAGACAGGGAATTCTAAAGCAGGGAACAGAAGTGAGGGCTCTAAGAAGTCTCAAATAACCAGGACCCCACCCCTAAGGACCCCTGAATTCTACCTTCTAAGTGGATATGCTTTGTGTGATTATGACTCATGTTTTTGATTTGGTCATTGGTTTTACTAAAATAGTAAATAAGACTTGTGTTTTTTACTTGTCTCTATCATTTCAGGTATTTGGGACACCATTTAGAAAAATTAGTTGCAATATATTTTGATAAAAGCATTTTGATTTAGTGAATAATCTGAATTTTGAGAATTAAAGAAATTAATGTAGCTATTTTAATTTTCACGATATTCACAATCCCAGGTTGGGTCTCCCGCATTGGAGGCAGACGCTTTAACCTCTGAGCCACCAGGGAAGCATTTAACCCCAGAAGTAGGTGGTATTTTTACCTTCTATTTTATCTGTGTCTCTGCATGTTCTGAGGCCCTGTTCTCCAGATAGAGAGCCACTTCCTTATGAATTGAAGCTTTGAGACAGGGAATTCTAAAGCAGGGAACAGAAGTGAGGGCTCTAAGAATTCTCAAATAACCAGGACCCCACCCCTAAGGACCCCTGAATTCTACCTTCTAAGTGGATATGCTTTGTGTGATTATGACTCATGTTTTTGATTTGGTCATTGGTTTTACTAAAATAGTAAATAAGACTTGTGTTTTTTACTTGTCTCTATCATTTCAGGTATTTGGGACACCATTTAGAAAAATTAGTTGCAATATATTTTGATAAAAGCATTTTGATTTAGTGAATAATCTGAATTTTGAGAATTAAAGAAATTAATGTAGCTATTTTAATTTTCACGATATTCACAATCCCAGGTAGAGGCTATTATGGGATCTATTTTGATAGACTTGAAATAGTTAACACTAACTGAGGCCTGGTTGTAAGAAGTGGGCCATGGTTGGATGTTAAAATTTATTGAGTGCTTATTTTACGCCAGTCCTTTTCATTATCTGTCATGCTAATAACCACCCTATTAAGCATTATTAGATCCATTTTATAGATCAGGAAAGTGACACAATATCACAGCCATGAAGAATAACAGTTCCTGAATTTGAAACCTGATTCATGCTCTCTGGGCTATCACGCTGTTTCTGAAGCAGTAACAATGACTCCCAGACAAGACCTACTACATAGGGCAGGCTCAATAATCATTTCTGGAATGTTGGATGGATGGGCTGATAGATGGATGCATGCATGCATGAATGGATGGAGGGGCTGATGGATGGCTGAATGGACTAATGGATGGATAGATGACTGGACTGATGGATGAATATGCCCAAAATTAGCAGCAAGGGAAACGGTGTTAAAATCACTGGAAGTCTGAAAAGGTTTAGGTAGGTTAGGGAGGCAAAAATTGTTTCAGTCACTATGCTAACTGTCAAGTGACTGAGAGGAGGATGGTATCAAATTCAACAAGTGCTGAGTGAACCCACACACATCTGTAGGAAAAGGAGCAAGTGTTTCAGATGCCTCCAGCCCCATTTGCTGAGTTGACAAGTTAATTACTCAGCGATCAGGAGATAACTTGGTAGCAGTAACACATGTAACTGTGTAATTATCAGGGGTTCCAGTAGTCGCTGTGTAATTATCAAGTAGTTTTCATGAAACAACATGTGTTTGCTTGTAAATATACAATTAAGCAGTGTTGCCACTGTTAACTATAAAACAAAACCAGCATCTGGTACTTAAGGTACCAGCTGTGGGTCGCCACAATTAAACTTTTCTTTAAATAGGATTAACTTTTTAAAAGGCATCAAATAGCAAAAACTCACAGTAGCACATCTGATCATTCTCTTTTGCTTAAAATGAGACTTGCCTCTTTTCTCATCACACCTTTAAATTTTTGGTGTGTTTTTTAAGGTCACGTCAATGCCAGTTCTTTTCCTTGTATTACGCAGATTCCTTTAAATAAGATATAAATTCTTTTTCCTTAAATTCTCTAAATCTCTTTGTATCTCTTATGCCTTTTATTACCTTCTACTTAGCTGGGAATTTTAGGCCTATCCATCTCTCAATAGTGCCACAAATATTTATTGGGGCCCCAATTATGTAGCAGGCCCTGGGCTAGGTAATGAGAACAGATTTCAATGAAATAGATACAGCTTCTGCCACCACAAGCTTTACAGAATAGGAAGCTGCTGCTGCTGCTGCTAAGTTGCTTCAGTCATGTCCAACTCTCATAAACAGCAGCCCACCAGGCTCCTCTGTCCCTGGGATTCTCCAGGCAAGAATACTGGAGTGGGTTGCCATTTCCTTCTCCAATGCATGAAAGTGAATATTGAAAGTGAAGTCACTCAGTCACTCAGTGTTCAACTCTTGGTGACCCTATGGACTGTAGCCTACCAGGCTCCTCCATCCATGGGATTTTCCAGGCAAGTGTACTGGAGTGGGGTGCCATTTCCTTCTCCAATGCATGAAAGTGAATATTGAAAGTGAAGTCACTCAGTCACTCAGTGTTCAACTCTTGGTGACGCTATGGACTGTAGCCTACCAGGCTCCTCCATCCATGGGATTTTCCAGGCAAGCGTACTGGAGTGGGGTGCCATTTCCTTCTCCACAGAATAGGAAGAAAGGCATGCATAAACAAGTAATTGTCAGTGTGATATATTTTGTAAAAAAGAGGCAAAGTTTAGTGCTATGAATTTTAATTCTCATTTAGTCTAAATTAGGGGTTCCCAAACTCCAGGATCTAATGCCTGATGGTCTGAGGTAGAGCTGATATAATAATAATCGAAATAAAGAACACAATAAACATATTGTTCTTGAATCATCCCCAAACCATCCTCACCCCCAATCTGTGAAAAAATTGTCTTCCATGAAACTAGTCCCTGGTGCTAAAAAGATTGAGGACTGCTGGTCTAAGTTACTTGAAGGTGGTAGCCCCAAGTCTTTTCCCTCATGTATTCAATAATTATCTATTTAGTACACACTTTGTGCAGTTTGCTGTGTGTGTTCTAGATATTTCACAGATGGGCATTATCCTTGCCTGTACTTTAAACTCCCAAGTTATCTACCTTATGACCTGGAGCCTGTCAAGTACTCTGTGTGTATTTGTTCTTTCCAGTGACATTAGCTAACCATCTTAGTACAAAATTATTGTCATCCTTGTCTTCATGTTGTCCAGGAGAATCTAGTGACATATATTGTGAATATTTTTATAGAATATATAAGATATTGCCCCAGAAATGAAAACTTAGATTTATAATTTATTTGCTACTCTATTTTCTTAAAGTTCATGTACTTATTATAGAAGTCTTTGACAGAAACTAGGAAAATGTACAAAATAAGCACCCAAATGCTGCTATTCAGAGGGACCTGAATTTTCTCCCTGATATTTTTAACTTATAATTTTTTCCAAAGGTAGAAATCTTGTGTCCTGCTTTTTTTCCACTTAACATTATAGCCTGAACATCTCTTTATATTATTAAAAATCATCTTGGTTTTGACTAGTTTATATTCCATCATAAATACACTATAGTTCTTAAACATTTCCTTAATGTCTGAATAGAATTCATTTATTCAGTCTTTATTTAAAGACTACTTCTTTCAGCATGGTTCTGGGCACTGGAAATATGTTAAAAATGAAAACTGAGAGGGACCCATAAGGAGTTTAGATTCTGAAAGATAGATAATAAATAAATAACTACATGTTAAGGCTGAGGATATGAAATAAATGAAGGGGAAGAGGATAGAGATATGGGAGAGATGCTAATTTCCATAGATTATTCAAAGAGAGTGTCATTGATAAGGTAATATTTGAGTAACAGCTGGAGGAAATAGAATGCACTTGAATGAATCTGGAGCAACAGAGGGAAAGCAGGTGCAAAGGCCATGAGGCAGGAATGTGCTTGACTTGTTCTTATAATAGCAAGGAGGACATTATGACTGAAGGAGAGTTAGCAAAGGGGAAAGCAGCAGTGAAATCAGAACAGTAAAAAGTGACAGAAGTATATTGATCACCTAGGGCCTTGCAGGCTGCTGAAGAATATTTTGTGTCAAATAGGAAGCTAAAATGCCAGCATTTTAAAAGATCACCTTGGTTGTCATATTGAGAATAGATTGTAGGAAAGAAGATTAGAAAAAGAAGCCCACTTAGAAGATTGTTAGCAATAATGGAGAACTGTTTTTGGTCTTTGAATTAGAAATAACTTTTAAAAATCTGCATTATAACATTTTTGTAGAGTAAAAAAAGTAACATGATGAGCTCTTATACTCCAGCTTCAACATGAAAAACACATGAATAATTTTTATTCACCTATACTCATACCTATTACCCACTCCCACACCTTGTTGGATATTAAAAACAACAACAACAAAAAACTTTCCAGAATACACTATCTGTGTAAGTAAGGGAATACTTACTAAGTAAACCTAAAAAAAAAAAAAAGTGAAGAAAATCCCAAAGGAAAATAGTATAGCATTTCTGTAGTCTAGAATTAAATGTTCTGGAAATAAAATAACATAGTTTGGAAAGTATTAAAATGAAATATATAAACTTCAAATAAACAAAGTTTATATTGTCATATGTAGAAAATTCATAGAAATTGAAAAGAAAATTTACTAATACAACAACATACATTTGGGCAAAGGAAATAAAAACCTTTTTAAAAAAGAGGTAAAAAGATGACACTAAAAATTCTAATCACAGAAGAAATCGAATACAAATAAGCTAAAGCGATAGAATGGGAAAGACTAGAGATCTCTTCAAGAAAATTAGAGATACTAAGGGAACATTTTATGCAAAGATGGGTTCAATAAAGGACAGAAATAGTATAGACCTAACAGAGGCAGAAGATATTAAGAAGAGGTGGCAAAAATACACAGAAGAACTGTACAGAAAGATCTTCATGACTCAGATAATCACATTTAGATTGCTTCCCATATTCTGGGTGCCACAATGAACACTAGGGCGCATGTATCTTTTCTTTTCAAACTATTTATTGATTTGACTGTGCTGGGCCTTAGTTGTGGCATGCAGGATCTTTAGTTGCAGTATGCAAACTCTTGGTTGTGCATGTGAGATCTAGTCTCCTGATCAGGGATCAAACCCCTGGGTCTCCTGCATAGGGAGCTCGGAGTCTAAGCCACTGGACTACAACAGAAATCCTGCATGTAGTCTTCTTGAATTATGATTTTCTTCAGGTATATGCACAGGAGTGGGATTGCTGGGTCATATGATAGTTCTAGTTTTAGCTTTTTAAGGAACTCCCATACTCTTATCCTTCGTGGCCTTACCAATTTACGTTCTCATCAACAGTGTAGGAGGGCTCTCTTTTTTCTCTTTTTCACCCCTGTGAGGGATTTAGACTTCCTGTTGAATTACATATATGAACAGTAATTATATTGTATATAATGTTGTTCTGATTCTTTCCTCTATGCTAGGTATCTCTTCTAGTCAGTCCCATCTCATTCATAAAACTGTGCCTTCTCTGGAGAAAGTTGGCTAATATT
The DNA here is from genome assembly GCA_006408695.1 of Aepyceros melampus. Classification (NCBI taxonomy): domain Eukaryota; kingdom Metazoa; phylum Chordata; class Mammalia; order Artiodactyla; family Bovidae; genus Aepyceros; species Aepyceros melampus. Next base: position 37,579 of record SJXQ01009567.1, on the reverse strand, counting down.
TGGCTAGGTCTATGAAATTTCTGTTTGAAAATTGATCTATGACTGTTGTTTCTCTCCTTGTTTCCAAGATATTACCTAGAAAGCCAATCATCTCTTGTGAAAATTAGATGATAAATGGTGATAGTTCTCCTCCTGTGAGTAACATGTATCTTTCTCACTTTTGAGCCTTGAGACCTAGCATTCCAGTGTTCACAATTCCACATGAATGAATCCACCATTTATCTGGTCAGGCAAGCCACAATCTTGATACTTCTCAGGGCTCCCCTCTCATCCAATCCATTAGCAATTTCTAGTGGTTTTAGCTCTTAAAATTTTCCTAAATATGCTTACTTCTCTTTACCAATATCCAATACACTTCATTGTTTCTTTTCTAAGTAACCTTCTGACTGGGTCCTCCTTCCTGCATGCATGCATCTCTTCAATCCATTCTTTATATTCTCTCTGGAAGAAGCCTTCCAAATGCAAATCTGAGTGTGCTCCCCTGCTCAAAACCAAATATTCAGTGTCTGCCCATTGCTCATGGATGAAATTCAGGGCCTTAACCCAACCTGTGACCTGACTTCACCTGCCTCTCCAGCCCAAACCAAGGGCTCTATAGTCTTGGCTGGCTCTAACCATTCTGCATATTTTTCAGGCCCTCATCCTGGCAAAGCTTTAGTCCATGTAGGAGCTATGCATATATTGACATATTTGGCCTTCATTTAGTGTAAAGGACAATACTAGTACTCCAAATGCAAATCTGAGTGTGCTGCTCCCCTGCTCAAAACCGAATATTCAGTGTCTGCCCATTGCTCATGGATGAAATTCAGGGCCTTAACCCAACCTGTGACCTGACTTCACCTGCCTCTCCAGCCCAACCCAAGGGCTCTATAGTCTTGGCTTCTCTAATCATTCTGCATATTTTTCAGGCCCTCATCCTGGCAAAGCTTTAGTCCATGTAGGAGCTATGCATATATTGACATATTTGGCCTTCATTTAGTGTAAAGGACAATACTAGTACTTCCCTATCTCCTAAACAGCCATTTTTATCGATTCTTTGCAACTTTTTCTTCTGTGCAACTCCTTTGCAAATGGTTCCCTTCTGGCTACTAGAGCCACATTGCTGGCAGAAAAGTGCCTGTGTGTTTAAACTCCCCTCTTGCAGGGGCCTTTAACTAATGGCTCTAAATGAGACTTTGAAAAACCAGCAAACTTGCACAGATCAAGACAATACTGAGACCAGGCTTATAATCCAGAGCCCGCATGCAGCATCTGGCTGAGACTAGTCTCTGCACAGCTATGTCTGAGATCACGTTGTTGCTTGGCCTCCTTTCTGTCTCTGTCTTACTTACCCAGCCCTTATCCGTATTTCTGTGATAAATCTCTAGAGCTGGAGAGGAATGGATAAGAAAGCTGTGGTACATATACACAATGGAATATTACTCAGCCATTAAAAAGAACACATTTGAATCAGTTTTAATGAGGTGGATGAAACTGGAGCCTATTATACAGAGTGAAGTAAGTCAGAAAGAAAAACACCAATATAGTATACTAACACATATCTGTGGAATTTAGAAAGATGGTAACAATGACACTATATGCGAGACAGCAGGGGAGACACAGATGTATAGAACAGTCTTTTGTGGGAGAAGGTGAGGGTGGGATGATTTGAGAGAGGAGCATTGAAACATATATATTATCATATGTGAAACAGGTCGCCAGTCCAGGTTTGATGCATGAGGCAGGCTGCTCAAGGCTAGTGCACTGGGATGACCCTGAGGGATGGGATGGGGAGGGAGGTGGGAGATGGGTTCAAGATGGGGAACGCATATACACCCATGGCTGATTCATGTAAATTCACGAGAAAAACCACTACAATATTTTAAAGTAATTAGCCTTCAATTAAAATAAATTAAAAAAAAAAAAAGCTACTGCAACTAATTAAAAAAAAATCTCTACTGCTAGAACCTGTGCATTGGAACTACTTTTAGGGAACCCCACCTAAGACACCTAGATAAGCATGTACTCACTCTTTAGATCTCAGGACAAATGTCACTTCTTAAGGATTTCTGACTACCTGAAGTCCTTTACCATGGCAACGGATGAGCATTTCTTCTTCATAGTACATCCCAATAAAACTTTGATACATGTTGAGAATCTCTGACCATAAGCCACATAAGGCAAGACTATGTGTGTTTGGTTTATCATTAAATAAATTAAAAAAAAAAAAAAGCTACTGCAACTAATTAAAAAAAAAATCTCTACTGCTAGAACCTGTGCATTGGAACTACCTTTAGGGAACCCCACCTAAGACACCTAGATAAGCATGTACTCACTCTTTAGATCTCAGGACAAATGTCACTTCTTAAGGATTTCTGACTACCTGAAGTCCTTTACCATGGCAACGGATGAGCATTTCTTCTTCATAGTACATCCCAATAAAACTTTGATACATGTTGAGAATCTCTGACCATAAGCCACATAAGGCAAGACTATGTGTGTTTGGTTTATCATTGTGTTCCCGTTGCTTGGCATAGTAGCTCAAGAAAAATATGTAAAGTCAGTCGTGTCCGACTCTTTGTGACCCCATGGACTGCAGCCCACCAGGCTCCTCAGTCCATGAGATTCTCCAAGCAAGAATACTGGAGTGGTTTGCCATTTCCTTCTCCAGGTGATCTTCCCGACCCAGGGATCGAACCTGGGTCTCCGGCATTGGAGGCAGACGCTTTAACCTCTGAGCCACCAGGGAAGTCACACCAAGAAAAATAAGTCTTTATTAAATGAATGAATACAAGTTGACAAGCTGTAAGTGTGATGAACATGAGTATAATGACAGATGAAATTTTTATTACTCAAACCATTTTTACTGAGCAGCTATATACCAGCCAACATAGTAACTGTTAAGTTTTCATAGGCACTCAATAAGTGTTTGTGAAGTAAACAAATTACATATATATGAATTAATTGTACAAGGAAAGTTACAATCTAGTTGGAGAAAATAAAAACACTGGAATGTTTAAAAGTCATGATTTGTTGACATACCCCAGAGATTGTCTAGTTGGTTTCAAAGTTACCTTAACAAAGAAATAAAGAGTTTATTCTTTTTGAATTTCAGCCAGATGGGCTATTTCCAAAGTTATGTGACTATATTTGGCTGACACTAAGGTACTACAAGAAGCTAAAGCTCATTATACCCCACCTATTTTCTGTGCCTGTACCCTGACTTCTGAGGTTTTACTTGGCACGATCTCCTTTTACAACTACTTAGAATTGAAAACAGTTGAAGTCTCATGACTTTATAGTCAGTTTATTTTATTTTTTTTAATTAATTTTTATTTTTTTAGTTTGTTTTGCTTTACAATACTGTATTCATTTTGCTACACATCGACATGAATCAGCCACGAGTGTACATGAACTCCCAATCCCGACCCCCACCTCCCCCCTCCCGCCCCACACCCTCTCTCTGGATTATTTTAAAGGGTGTTGGGGAGGTCCTTAGTTTGACAAACCTTAAATTGTAAGATCTCATAACCCATATTTTAGGGTGTTCTGATTGCTGAGAGTTCATAAGCGAAAATCAGTATGTTAAGGTTGGAGATACTGTTTTCAAATAGAAACTAGGTTTGGGTTTAGAGATTCTTACTCCAATTTCTGCCTCTCCCCCAAAGTTACAGGAATGAGCTCTTGCCTTATAATGACATCAATATTACAGAGTGAACTCTTCTTCTAAAAGCCCCTATTCTAGGCAATGTTGGTTGGTTTTTTGGTGAAGAGTTTAGCACATTTACTGTCCTAAGATCAAATTGCACAGCTGAGGGTGCTTGAGAATAAAGTCCAAGCCAACTCTTGTTGAAACACTTATTCTGGAATATCATATATTGCATTAAGAAAAGGTGGCATTTGGCCAGCTGAATCATTAGCAATTGCTTTGATCTATGCTCTATTTTGAATTTTTTGATGACTCAGATTATGTTCACAATGTATATTTCAATCATAACATCAGTAAAAATTATTGGGCATATACTAAATGTAGCACATCATGTGTTAGCCTAGGCATAAAAATAGAAAAAGAAATTCCATAAGATGCGTATATAAGTCAATCCTACCATGTTCCAGTTTTAGCTATTTCTTCACTAACTCAACTGACTTCATCCAAAGGAGGCTCAACAGCACTTGGTATTTACTTTAGAATCATTTTAGGTTTCTAAGAAGTGCTAGAATGTCATGGCTAAGTGCCACTGAACTTCCTGCTTCTCCACTATGCTCCATCAGAGTTCAGAGGCAAATTGCTTAATCCCTAATTTCTGTGGGAAAATCATTAACCTTATGTGGCCCCATGTTTCTTCATCTGAAAGCTGATGATAATAACATTTACCACCTCAAAACCTTTTTTTGGTAAGGACTAAGTGAATTCAGTATATGTAAAGTACTTAGAATAGTACCTACAATAATAAGCACTATGTTAAAGAAAAAAGTTTTATATACACAAAAAACAAAACCATGTATTTGCTCACATTTTCACTGACATTAGTGTGACCCTAGAGAATTCCTTAATGTTTTTCAATTCCTTTTTTTAACTTTAATGTGGGTCCACTGGTCTCCCCACATTGTTTTATAAGGATTAAATGAGCTAATCTAGCAGAGTATCACCTTGCCAGCCAAAGCATGTGGCCTTGTACATATCAAGCATTTAGCAATATTTATTATATGAATGATTGAGGGAGTTGAGTGAAAGAACAATTAATTTCTGTGCCACCCCCATGTCATATTCACTGATTCATTTCAAGAAAGTTATTGAGGATCTTCTAGGTACCAGGTACTTTATTAGATCTTAGGGGATGCCATGATGAACAGGGCAGTCTCTTGTGGACATTTAGAATCTAATATGAGAGAGAGCTATTAATCAAATAAGCAAGCACTTCATTATAATTGTGACATGTGCTAAAAATCTTGTAAAAGTAGGAAGTGTGATGACCACATTTATTCAGTACATTTTCTCAGTTTACAGATAAAGAAAGATAGGGTGGACTATCAGTTGAGAGTGAATCAAGGTCACAATGTTAAGGTCTATAGGGTTTCCCCCGTGGCTCAGTGGTAAAGACTCTGCCTAAAATGTGGGAGCCACAGGAGACGTGAGTTCCAACCCTGCATGGGGAAGATCCCCTGGAGGAGGGTATGGCAACCCACTCCAGTATTCTTGCCTGGAGAATCCCCATGGACAGAGGAGGCTGACAGGCTACAGCCCATAGAGTTGCAAAGATTTGGGCACAACTGAAGCAACTTAACACAGCACAGCATAAGGCTTATAGCAAAATTAAGGGGAAGGTCCAGAGAACTTCCCTTAAACTGCCTTCCCTTACACATTCATACTGTTGCCTTTATCAACATTGCCAATCAGAGCAGCACATTGCAATTCTTACAATTATGATTGCACATTGACACATCATACTCACCCAAAGCCCATAGTTTGCAATAAACTTTATTCTTAAAGCTGTACATTCTATGGGTTTGGAAAAATGCATACAAAAATGTATCCATCATTATGGTATCATGCAGAGTGTGATACCTTAAAGATCCTATGTGCCTTAAATCTTCATCTCTTCCCCATCCTCCAGCTCCTGCAATCACATTATCTTTTTACTGTCTCCATAGTTTTGCCTTTTTAAGATGCCATATAGTTGGAATCATACAGTATATAGCCTTTTCAGATCGGTTTCTTTCACTTAGTAATATACTCTTAAGTTTCCTCCATGTCTTTTCATGGCTTGATAGCTCATTTCTTTTTAGCATTAAATAATATTCCATTGTTTGATGTACCACAGTTTATCTATTCACTGACTAAAGGACATCTTCAGAGAAGGCAATGGCACCCCACTCCAGTACTCTTGCCTGGAAAATCCCATGGACGGGGGAACCTGGTAGGCTGCAGTCCATGGGGTCGCTAAGAGTCTGACACGACTGAGCAGCCTCACTTTCACTTTTCACTTTCCTGCATTGGAGAAGGCAATGGCAACCCATCCAGTGTTCTTGCCTGGAGAATCCCGGGGATGGGGGAGCCTAACGGGCTGCCGTCTATGGGGCCGCACAGAGTTGGACACGACTGAAGTGACTTAGCAGCAGCAGCAGCAAAAGACATCTTGGTGAGTGTTTCTTTTTTCTTTTGAACTCCATGTTGGATGAAATTGACAAACGGCTACTTATTGTGCCTTAAAAGACGGTTTAATTCTGTTTTCAGATCAAAGTCTGGGTCTTAATAATGAGTAAAAGGATTGGGGCAAAACACCTCAAATAAAAACAATCATGGTCACTCAAGTGAAGTCACTCAGTCATGTCCGACTCTTTGCGACCCCATGGACGGCAGCCCACCAGGCTCTTCTATCCATGGGATTCTCCAGGCAAGAATACTGGAGTGGGTTGCCATTTCCTTCTCCAGGGGATCTTCCCGACCCAGGGATCGAACCCAGGTCTCCTGCATTACAAGCAGAGGCTTTAACCTCTGAGTCACCAGGGAAGCCCAAGAGTTGACTACCTTTCACATACTAAGCACTTTATCTCCATCATTTGATTCAATCTGCATAACCTGTGAATAAATATTATTGTAAACTAAGACTTCAAGGGTCTCTGAGAAAGATTGCTTCAGAATCACATGGCCAGAAAGTACAGTAAGCCCTGTCTGTGTGATAATAAAATTCATGCTCTTCTAAGGTAGCAAAGTTTCTACTTTGGAACAATTTGGGCTCAGATAGCCTCAGAGTGTGCAATCTTTAGGTTTCAGAATCAGTTCCTGAATTTCTAGTTGATGAAGACTGTGAATACTTAAATATACATCTTATTGCTTTCTTCTCTTGGTACATTACTTACTTTTCCCCTCATGTGAAACTCATGCTTGACATGATGGGATAAGGAGAAAAAGAAGAAAAGAGAATTAGGATATCAGAGAGCATCATAGAGAAATTGGGAAGTGACTACAGAATGTTTTTTGGTGTTCTAAAATTCCTTTATTTTTCCAGATACCTCTGAATTAGCAGACAGTGGGACATGCTTCATGGAAATTCCCAATATAATCATTTTTAACCAGCATTGTTAACCATTATTAATGGCCTTTTCAAAAGGCCATTCTATTCTACTTTTCAGAAACTCTATTTCCACTGCATGCTCATTCACTCAATTATACACAACTCTTTATGACCCTACAGACTGTAGCCTGCCAGGTCCTCTGTCCATTTTTTCCAGGCAAGAATATTGACATGGGTTGCCATTTCCTTCTCCAGAGGGGTACTTGATAATATGGGTGACTATGTGTCACGGAGAGGATTGTGTTGGTCACTCACCTTTGAGGACTCTCAAAAAAGAATGTACAAGAACTTTTACTCTGTAGAGAGCCAAAGCTCAACTATGTAGAAGGAGCAGAGTCATGGGCTAAGGGTTATGCTAAGCCTTTACCTGTATATTACACGGATAACTCATTTTCTCAATAATTCATTATATACCCATTTTACAGATGAGGAAACAGAAGCACAATGAATGTAAATAAATAGTCCAAACAAGGTGACTCAGGTGGGGCTGAGAATCAAACCTAGATCTGAGACACTCCAAATCTAACCTTTTCCTTCCCCATGAGAACACATTCAATTAATATTACTTTGGAAGGAAGACAAATCTGACCCACTGGCTGGGTTGTTTTATTTGTTTGTTAAGTCTGGTTTCATTTTGCCCTACACATTGATCAGCTGCCCCACTAACAAACACAAATTTTAAAAACTCCTAGAATATCTCACTTTTTCAGTGACTGTTAAAAGGACACTGGGGAGGAAGGCAAGTGTGGAGTTTTGCAACATCCATTACTATGTACAAACTGCTCTCTTCCACATCTCTCTTGAAATATCATCATCCATTCAGTTTCATGCTATTACAGTAACAATAAAGCAGCTCTCTGTAAGATACACGGAAAATTCATCATTCTCTGCTAGGGTAGGGGACTTTAAGTGCCAAGGCCAAAAGGAAGAGAGATCATTGTAACTTTAAGTTCAGAGAATAAATACATATATGGTAGTGATATTACACACATTTTATGCTTAAACTTTTTAAAAGATCCTGCCAATTTTTAAATAGAACATGGTAGGATTTAGTCTCCCTGTTAACCAGATTTGTTTGAGCCTGGAAAAGAAGAAACAAAAACAAACCTAGAAGCAATACTCACAGTAATTATTTTAAATAATGATAGACGCTCAGATTCTGAGACAACTACACATACATGAGAAAGATTTAAGGCTGAAGTTAAGTGATTTAAAATGTCTACAATCGTGTGCATGATTATTATCATGTATTATAGTAATGAGGCAAACATGGGAAGTCATTTACAATAAGAAAATAATGAGTATTATTTGTACTCTGTCACTTCTAGCATTCCCGGAGTCAGCTGGGGAAAGAAGCAGTCAGGGAAAGAGCCAGGCAAGGGAGAGGAGGCAGCAGCTCCTTTCTCTTTGTTGCTTTATTTTGCTGTTGAGTGGAGACAGTCAGTGTTAACTTACTTGTCTCCTGCCAGATCAGATGTGCTCCACCTGAAGCTGAATCTGAGTGTCAGTGCATGTCCTGTGCCATTTCCTAGGAAGAGTCACACAGGATCCTTGTGATACCAAGACAGGAAGTTTTCATTCGGTGCCTTAGAGGTGACTATTTCTCTTTCAGTGGGTAGATATAGGAGAGGTTGGTAGTTCTCAAATGTTAGCATGCGTCTAAATCACCTGAAGGACTTATTAAAGTGGTTAATGGGTTTAATCCCCAGAATTTCTGATTATGTCTGGTGTTAGGCACATGACTTTATGTTTTGAATAAGTGCCCACATGGTTCTGACACTGATGGTCTGAGGACTACACTTTGAGAACCTCTGATGTAGAGGTTAAATAAAACCACAGGTTCTACTGTTAGACAGGCCTGGGTTCCTATCCCAGCTCTTCCACTTGCATGATCCTAGGAAGAGTATTATACCCTTTCGAAGAAACATTTGTTTTGCTTCAGTTCAGTTCATTTCAGTCACTCAGTCGTGTTTGACTCTTTGTGACCCCATGAGTTGCAGCACGCCAGCCTCCCTGTCCATCACCAACTCCCTGAGTTTACTCAAACTCATGTCCATCGAGTCAGTGATGCTATCCAGCCATCTCATCCTCGGTTGTCCCCTTCTCCTCCTGCCCCCAATCCCTCCCAGCATCAGGGTCTTTTCCAATGAGTCAACTCTTTGCATGAGGTGGCCAAAGTATTGGAGTTTCAGCTTTAGCATCAGTCCTTCCCATGAATACCCAGGACTTATCTCCTTTAGGATGGTCTGGTTGGATCTCCTTGCAGTCCAAGAGACTCTCAAGAGTCTTCTTCAACACCACAGGTCAAAAGCATCAATTCTTCAATGCTCAGCTTTCTTCACAGTCCAACTCTCACATCCATACATGACCACTGGGAAAACCATAGCCTTGACTAGATGGACCTTTGTTGGCAAAGTAGTATCTCTGCTTTTGAATATGTTGTCTAGGTTGGTCAAAACCCTCCTTCCAAGGAGTATGTAAGTTCATGGCTTCAATCACCATCTGCAGTGATTTTGGAGCCCCCCCAAAACAAAGTCTGACACTGTTACCACTGTCTCCCCATTTATTTCCTATGTAGTGACTGGACCAGATGCCATGATCTTTGTTTTCTGAATGTTGAGCTTTAAACTAACTTTTTCACTCTCCTCTTTCACTTTCATCAAGAGGCTTTTTAGTTCCTCTTTACTTTCTGCCATAAGGGTGGTGTCATCTGCATATCTGAGGTTATTGATATTCCTCCCGGCAATCTTGATTCCAGCTGTGTTTCTTCAAACCCAGTGTTTCTCATGATGTACTCTGTACTCTGCATATAAGTTAAATAAGCAGGGTGACAATACATAGCCTTGACGTACTCCTTTTCCTATTTGAAACCAGTCTGTTGTTCCATGTCCAGTTCTACCTGTTGCTTCCTGACCTGCATACAGATTTCTCAAGAGGCAGGTCAGGTGGTCTGGTATTCCCATCTCTTTCAGAATTTTCCACAGTTTATTGTGATCCACACAGTCAAAGGCTTTGGCATAGTCAATAAAGCAGAAATAGATGTTTTTCTGGAACTCTCTTGCTTTTTCGATGATCCAGCGGATGCTGGCAATTTGATCTCTGATTCCTCTGCCTTTTCTAAAACCAGCTTGAACATCTGGAATTTCACGGTTCGCATATTGCTGAAGCCTGGCTTGGAGAATTTTGAGCATTACTTTACTAGCATGTGAGATGAGTGCAACTGTGCGGTAGTTTGAGCATTCTTTGACATTGCCTTTCTTTGGGATTGGAATGAAAACTGACCTTTTCCAGTCTACAATGGTCTAAATGTTGTGCTTAGTGTTTTTATGTATGTAATGTCATTAGCACCTCAGATCATCAGTATGAAATAGATACCATCCTCCCTACTTTGCAGATGACATGTGAACTCAAACAGGAGGATAACTCTTCTACTATCTGTCACACATATAACAGATGTACCACCAGTAACAAATTCTTTAAAATGGCCTAAAGTTTTCTTCCTTAAATTTCTCTGAAATATTTGAAACATGTTTTCCATTGGGTTGGGATTAAAGCTGAATGTCAAGAAAAGAGAGGAGAGGACTTAATTTTTATCAGTCAGGAAAGTGAGTCTACTCTTTATCTAGGAAAGGACTAAGACTCATCAGTGTCCTTTGGTCGCTCTGCTCACTGTGTGTCTGAGAAATAGTTCTGAAAAGAATACAGCTTTTATTAAATTGTTTTGCTTAATTCCTTGACATTTGATTTGCCTCAAAGTCTTCCATCATCTTCTCACCATTTACAATATTGGACATAAAAATAAAAAATTTTATTGAACCATAAAAATGCTCTAATAAAGTAGAGGTGGTAAATCCTTCTAAGTGTCAGGATGGAAGGCAATTCTATGAGAGCCAAGAGAATGGGCCTGCATCAGGAAATGAAATCCTAGTTAGTGATAATATTGAAACTTATTTTTTTAAAATAAAACAAATAGAAATGCTTACATATTTAGACTTACAAAAGAGATATAAAGTGCTGTCTGTGAGAGATTAACCAAGACCCTGGAAAGTACAGACAAGCCTCAATGTTTCCACTTGTATGTGTCCTGCATTGATGCTTGGCATTCAAAACTACCTAAAGTCACTTTGGTGAAGGAATTATGATTGGGTGGCAGGCTGATTGAAATGCATCTTTGCAAATATACTTGGTGTAAACTTACCTGTCATAGACAATGGCACTGTTTTAGGAGGGTTTTCAGATTCATCACAGTCTCTATGGTATTTTCCTTTAATAATGCATCTTGAAAAATAAGACGTTTAGCTAAGGCTGCTAATTCTGTGAAACGCTAATCATTTAAGCTGTCTAACCTTGTTCAGGGTAATTATTTCTATCCATTATCCATCATGCTAAGAAATGACAGCTCAGGGACAAGGAGACTTTTCAAGCAAATGCTTTAAGACAGTGTTTTAGTTTGCAGGCACTGGCCAATGTTAATTAAATTATATAAACAATGACTCATGGTATAAATAGAGTATGGAGAAGCTTGCAAGAAAAAATACAGTTCAATAACTTTAAAACTACTTATTCTTTCCCAAAGAAAATAAAAGGAAGCTTTTATTCTCTGGACTTTGTTTCCCTTTCTAAAATTCAGTGATTCAGTGTTGTCAGAATATATTGTTTCTGAAAGTTCCACTTTAGCAGGAGGATCTTTCTGGATTCTATTTTAGGAATCTATTCTGCATTGGGGACATTTTTTTTTTTCTAAAGGGAAAAAAGATTCCTTTGGAACCACAGGACCATGAGTTAAGCCCCTAGACATTTGCAAATAGGAAAACAAATCCCAGTGGATGGGGGATGTAATTAATATTAGCATATACTGCTGTAACTGCCAATATTTCTCTAATACACATCTTCATTAAGTATAACTGCTAGCATTTCTCTAATATGTGCATCCTTTCTGTCAGTAGAAGGTTACCAGTTTTTGAAATTTTGGCCACCAAGTTGGGTAATAGTCTCAGAATCAATAGCATATATTGTGGAAATATCACCAGCAGCTATTGATCACGTTCTTTACCATGAGGGGGAAAATATATGATAGTATTCCATGTCCTTTAATGTATTATAAAATCCACAGCTTATCAACCTTCTGGAAATTCAGAACTTTGAATTCAGAGTGTTGAACTACACCTTTAAAAAGAAAGAAGCTGCTGAGGTACCCTTAATTTCTATTATCTCCTTTTATCCCACTTCCCAGGAGCTCAGCTGGTAAAGAATCCACCTGCAATGCAGGAGACCCTGGTTTGATTTCTGGATTGGGAAGATCCCCTGGACAAGAAATCAGCTACACACTCCAGTATGCATGGGCTTCCCTGGTGGCTCAAATGGTAAATAATCTGCCTGCAATGCAGGGGACCTGGGTTTGATCCATGGTTTGGGAAGATCCCCTGGAGGAGGGCATGGCAACCCACTCCAGTATTCTTGCCTGGAGAATCCCATGGACAGAGGAGAGAAGGCTGGCAGGCTACAGTACATGGGGTTGCAAAGAGTCAGACACAACTGAGTGACTAAGCACATACAACACATCCTTTTGCCCTTCCTAGTAGAGCCATAGGAAGAAGTAACACGTCATAAACGCACTAGTGACCTTTATTTATATGAACATATCCTGCTAATTCAGGGGATTTAGCTAAAGAAGCTTGCAAGGTATGGTCACAATACCTCAGGGACTGTTCTGTCAGTAGTGGTAGCTCATTCATGTTAGACTCTGTGACCCCATGGACTGTAGCCCACCAGGTTCCTCTGTCCATGGGATTTCCCAGGCAAGCATACTGGAGTGGATATAGCCATTTTGTGGATTCAAGTATGCCTAGAAGTGGTAAGAAGGGTTGCCCACAAGATTGTACAGTTTGAGGGCTCAATAAACTTAAAAATAACATTCTAAAGGAAGAGAAATTAAAGATCACAAGTTGCGTTAAAATAGTGTTGAAATAGAAAAGTAAGTATTATTTCGCTTCTCTCATTCAGATTTTCTATTCACACAATTCCAATCAGTTCATGGTTGAATCCCATCTTTCACTAAACAATAATAAATAATCAGACAAACAAGTGAACAAATAGGTATAAACTACAGTGTGAACAGAAACTCCTGCAATGAGAGGAAGTGGCTATGGCAATAATGAAAAATAGGGCTTTTGATACACAACTGGAACTTCCCTGGTGGCTCAGATGGTAAAGCGTCTGCCTGCAATGTGGGAGACCTGGATTCAATCCCTGGGTCAGGAGGATCCCCTGGAGAAGGGAATGGCAACCCACTCCAGTACTCGTGCCTGGAAAAGCCCATGGACGGAGGAGCCTGGTAGACTACAGTCCATGGGGTTGCGAAGAGTTGGACACGACTGAGCGACTTCACTTTCTTTCTTTGATACTCAACTCAGCACCCTCAATAATAACTTTGGCACAGATCTCAATGAGCTGAGCCAGCAGTGGGTAGGGGGATGTAGTCAGACTGCACGTTGGTGTGATCAACATCAAACACCAAACTTGGGCAATGTTCTTGATGACTATTAAATGTAGTGTTGGCCAGCTCACCAAGGACAACGTGACATACTAGGGCCATTTCCTTTCTCTTTCCTCATCAGCTTCTTTTCTGCCTTAAAGAGAAGAGCATCTGAAAGGTCAGCCATATCATCTTTTTTACTTATGATAGCATTATTAAATGAAGGAAGTGCTATGGGCTGGTATATCTGGATTTTAGCTAGGAATTTCAAGTTCATCTTATAGGCAACATGGAGAAATACATCTTGAGATGGTAAAATGTTTGAACTCAAAGTAAAAGGCCTCTAGTGTCACAATTATTTCCATAACAGATTGAGGAAATTTATGGGAAGGAATCCCCCAAGAGAGTCATGGTGTACAAATCTGTTTTAATGGCAGAAAAGCAGAATCAAAGAGTGAATGATGTCTGAAAGATGTTTATCCAGTAGGGAGGCAGCTGGGAGTAGAAAATGACAAATCAGATACTAAAAGTTCCCATTGCCCAGGACTTTTGGACTGAATTTAACATAATGAGTGAAGTATAAGTGAAAAAGTGCTTTTTGATTTACTAAATATGAAGGATGGGATACTGAGAATTATATATGTTCAAATAGAACAAAGCAAGTTACATTGCATTTTTTATTATATTCTTAATATTAAATCAAACCTATTTCTCAGATAAATTACAGATATATCCAATTTGCTTTTAATTCTTAAGAGATGAGTATTTTCTGAGATAATAATGTAAAAGGATGAATAATTTTTGTTTTCTGTATAATAATCAGCTGTTGCATAGTGAGTCACACTGGTAAAGAAGGATAATTCTGGATTGGGAGTTATCAGCTTATTGGTTGTGAAATTAACACAAACTATCCTCTATATTGACTTCCCTGGTGGTTCAGGGGATTTTCACAGGGATTTACCTCATGAAAATTTCCAAATGTTTGTGGATTTTTAAGATACTGTTCCAATACTGACTTTCAGTTTAATTATATTTTGGTCAGGGAAGATACTTTATGTGGTTTCAGTCTGTTGAAATGGATTGTGACTTATTTTATTGCCCAGTTGTTTAGTAGTATTGTTCAGTACTTCTAGATCCTTGCTGATTTTCTGTCTCCTTGTTGTATATATATATTTATCTCTTTAGATTTCAGTTTTTGCTTCATGTATTTTGAAGCTCTGTTGTTAGGCACAAATGTTTTAAGACTGTACATCTTCTGATGGGCTGGTGGTCCATTTATAATTATGAATGCTTTCTTTCTATCTCTGGTACATTCTTTGTCTGGAAATCTACTTTGTTTCATAATAATGTAGCCATTGGGCTTCCCTTGTGGCTCGGTGGGTAAAGAATCTGAGTACAATGCAGGAGACCTGGGTTCAATCCCTGGGTTGGGAAGATCCCAATAGCTATAATATAGTCATTATAGTTTTCTAATTATCCTTGCATAGTATATTTTAATCTCTTTTTACATTTAAAAAATCTTTTTAATATTTAACATACGTTGTTTTGTTTTGTTGACAACATAGAGTCTTGCTTTTCAATCCAGCTTTTAATTGGAGTTTTGGTCATTTTCATTTAATGTATTTATTTAAGTCTAATATCTTGTTGTTTTCTACTTTTTTTTTTTTTTACTATTTTCCTTGTTACATTTTACTCTTTTCTGAAGAACAGTTACAAAACGTTATATTTTTTCTCCTGTATACAGTATGTTTCTGATCAAACCCTTCCTTTCCTGGCTTCTTTTAAGATTTTTCTCATTCCTTGATTTTTAACATTTTGATTATGGTATGCATTGGTGTGATTTTGTTCATCTTTCTTGGGGTTTTGATTTTGCTTTTGTTTTTTTAGCTTCTTGGATATGTGGTTTTATAAAACTGATAAAAATTGAATCATTATTGTTTCAAATCATTTTTATGACAATCCCTCCTCATTTTTCTGGGACTTTAACTAAATATACATTACTGTGCTTAATAGTGTCCCTTTTGTCACTGTAGCTTTAATATTTTTTGTGTTTTTCCTTGTGTTTGTTATGATACATTCTATTGTTATGTCTCCCGTGCTCTTTTCTTTCACAGTGTCTCCTCGACTGTTGACCTCATCTAATGATTTTAAAAATGTTTCAGATATTATATATTTTTAACTCTAGAGATTCTCTTCTATATATTAAATTTCTCCTTATTATGTTCAAATTTTCTTTTAAGTCCTTAGTCACATTTATAATAGCTGTTTCAAAGTTCCTATCTGCTAATTTTATCAGCTCTTGAATTTCTGAGCCTGTTTCTGTTGACAGTTTTTCTCTGGGTTATGAATCAAATTTTTCTGTACTTCTTACACACATTGTAACTTTTAATTAGATACTTAATTTGTGGATATAACATTGTTGAGGGTATGGGTTTTGTTGTCATCCTTTAAAGATATTTCAATTTGCTTTCCATAGGTCATGAAGTCCTTTGCAGATCAGCTTAATTCTTTTGAACTTTATCTTTAAGATTTTTAAAAAGTGACCAAAAGTATACTTTACTCTAGGTCTAACTTAGACTTACTACATAGTCATGATTCTTCTAAGATCCTACTGAGTGCCTTAGGTTCAACAAGGTTTTTGCACTCTGAGTGGTTAGAACTCGAAAGTCTTCCAGCTCTGTTTGAGCCCTGGGACTTGTTTAGCTACAGTCTTGTAGTAATTGCAAGGGATGTGTGCAGGAGATGTGGGTTTAACCTCTGGGTCAGGAAGATCCTTGGAGGAAGAAATGGTAACCCATTCCAGTGTTCTTGCCTAGGAAATCCCATGGACAGAGGAGCCTGCCAGGCTACAATCCATGGGGTTGCAAAAGAGTCAGATATGACTTAGTGACTAAACAACAACAATGATTCTCTTGTTATGTATGCGTTCCTCACATTCGGCCAAATTCAGAGAAGTACATGCAAATTTATTGGGCTTTTTCTCTACCAAACTCCTTCTTTTCCATTATTTTGCTTTAGACATTACATGTACATCAGTCTCTGATTTCTGTCCCCTTTCAGAGAGACCAGTGTTCTGCTTGGATTACTCCTTCCCGTACAGAAAATGCCTCCAGGCAGAAAATTGGAAAACTGCAGGACTTACCTTGTTTGTTCCCCTTTATCAAGGATCACTGTCCTGTGTTGCTAACTCATCAGTGAAAGAAATCAACTATTCACATAGTTTGTCCAGTTTTCCAGTAGTGTGCTACAAGAAATTAACTATACTACCAGTTGCTCCATTATGATTGAAGCAAAGTTGACATTACAGTTTTTAATCCCTTATCTCGATGTAAGTTCTTCCATTTTCCCATTCTCCCAGAACAAACATATTTTTAAAAATGCCTAGGTAGTTTATTCCATGTACTTTTGATAGTTCTGTTAGGTATACCACACTTGCAAGTTTTGTGAATTTCAGTACTTAAATATATCCAAAACTCAGTATTCTTAAACATGAGAATAATATTACTAAGCTCATGAAAATATAAGTAATAAGATATATAAAGCTTGGACTTTAAAGGAAGATTGATAAATGGTTCTCTCACATCATTAGCAGTCACAAAAACTGTCTTAAAAAGAGGCAGAATTTTATGGTTACTTAGATTTGTCTTGAGTCAATTGTAAAATAATCCTTATCTCTCCTATAAATCAAACAACCACCTAGATGCAAGTTAAAAACAGTGATCTCATATTACTGTATTTTAATTATTCCCCTGTATCACCAAAGAATAAACTGGTTTCCCTCTGTGCCAAAATTTATTGACTACTCAGGTCAATAATAGTTTCATATAGCACCTTTCAGAAACCACAAGGAATTAAAAACTACACATATAGGATCACTTCAATTTTTTTTTTTTAATCCTTGGCTTTTGGCCACCACTGTATAGCTTGATCCCACACAGGATTCTAAAATGATATTCCAATTTCAAAGCCAAGATACACATGCCATTCTTTTTCTTCATTAATAGGATAGAATACAGACCTCAATAAACCAGTCAACAAACATTCTAAATGCCAAAACTAAGCTAATAAACTTCCAGAATAACTTGACATCCTTACTCTGTTAGGCTTACAAAAATAAAACCCAGTGAAGATGGAGATGCACCCCAGGGCCTGGGAAAAGGGTACATCAGTGAGGAAGAGTTCAATTCAATTTAATACATAAATAACTCAAGAATGTTTGAGATGACTAGAATCGTACAGATCACCTAGTTCTGTGCTTTTCAAACTGTACTTGAAGTTTGGAGCAGATAGGGATGGTGCAATAGGAAAGGAGAAGTTAAATTGGCAGGGCCCTAGGTAGTCTCATTTTATCATGCAGAATACTCCAGTGTTTTATTTGGGCTTTGCAGTGTGGTTTAGTTGGAAAAAAAAAAAAAAAATAGTGATGTTGCTAATCAAAATTGTTGACCAATCGTGGTTTAGTCAATTAACCTCATTTTGTAGATGGAGAATAACAACCAAAACTGACTTTATGCAAGTTTACGAAGTTAGTTACTGGCATTGCTATGACTGTAATTCAACTTTCTGAACTCCCAGGCCACTGTTTCTCACAGAGAAAAAGGAGGTGTCTAGAGGGCAGGTTTTAAAACTGTTTCTTATTTGTTTTTCTCACTATATTCCAGTTCACGTGCTAGGTTCTAGGGAAACAAAAATAAAATTAATTTCAAATAGGAAAAAAGCATACCAGGAAATGGCAACCCACTCCAGTATTCTTGCCTGGAGAATCCCATGGACAGAGGAGCCTAGTTGGCTACAGTCTATGGGGTTGCAAGAGCTGGCACAACTGAGCGACTAAGCACATTAACAATAGTTAAAATACAATGTTGTGAGTGCATTTTGAATGTAAAACAGGGTGCTACCAAAAGAATTGATGGTTTTGAACTGTGGTGTTGGAGAAGACTCTCGAGAGTCCCTTGGACTGCAAGGAGGTCCAACCAGTCCATTCTGAAGGAGATCAGCCCTGGGATTTCTTTGGAGGGAATGATACTAAAGCTGAAACTCCAGTACTTTGGCCACCTCATGCGAAGAGTTGACTCATTGGAAAAGACCCTGATGCTGGGAGGGATTGGGGGCAGGAGGAGGAGAGGACAACAGAGGATGAGATGGCTGGATGGCATCACTGACTCGATGGACGTGAGTTTGAGTGAACTCCGGGAGATGGTGATGGACAGGGAGGCCTGGCGTGCTGCGATTCATGGAGTCTCAAAGAGTCGGACATGACTGAGCGACTGAACCAGAAGACAGAGGAGGGACATATACATCTTACTGGGGGGTGAGAGGGTAGGTAACATCAGAGAAACATCTTGAAGGGTATTTAGATATTGGCAGTGAAAGCTGAGAGACTTTTCCTCCCAACTGAGGGAACAATATATGCAAAAGCACTTAGATGAGAGAAAGGTTTGGTGTTCCAGAGTGGTGATGTCAGTAAGAGGAAAGAATAGGAAGCTCTAGATCCTCCTTCAACCCCTCAAATACACTGATTGAACAACCAACACAGCACAGTTCACTTTGCTACAAATCCAGAAACAGTGGAGAGGCTACTGCACCCAGGGTGAGTAGGAAACCAACCACATCAAAGCTGGTAGGAAAAGTTGAGATGCTCCCTCACAATAATCTCCCCCCACCACAGTATTGCATGATGGAGGGAAGATGCCCAACTCCCAGATTCTCCCTGGAAGGGGAAGAAGAGGACTGGACCAGATTCCAATGTTCTGATTTTTGTGGAGGATTTCCAGGGGACTGGTTTCTTTCTTGTCTGAATCTGAGCATGAACAGGAAAGGATCCCAGATTGAGAATCTCGGGAATATCGATGGTGGCATGAATAGCATGTAAACACTTGTCATGGCCCCTCCCCCTAGTTCAGCACACAGCAAGAGGGTAAGAAAGTCCAGATTCCATCTTCTCTCTAGGGAGGAAGAGAGTTGGACCATGTGTCTCATGTTCCAGCTTTCCCAGGGACTGTCCAAGGGCATGGCTCTGTCTCAGCATGCTGATAGAACCTGGTATATTCTAGATGACTGGCAGCAGCTGAGAATCACACAACAGTTTGGATACCCTGAGAACACTCACGATAGTCCATCCCACAGTCTCAGCACTGAGCAAGAGAATTAAAAAATGCAGGTCACAGATTCTTCTCAGGAAGAGCATGAGTTGGACTGTACATCCAGTGTCCTAACATTTCAGGCACTTGCCAGAATATCTGACGTCTGTCTCTCCAGTCTCAGAAAACTAACTATGCCTGGTATACTCTCTATGACTGAGGAGCACTGAGAACCAAGTGGAAGGTTTGGACTATACCCAGTCACTTGCCAGCGTTCCTCTTTGGCAGGAGAGGAATGTATTTAGCAAGACTCGCAGCCCCTGGCTTATTCCTGGGAAGGGCACTCAAAGATTGAAATATATGATCGATGTTTAGACTTTTCAGTTGGCTTACCAAGGAACTCACTTCAGTCTCTCTACTGTCAGAGCATGGACAGACTCAGCATGCTCCAGATGTCTAAGAGCAACTGAAAACAGAAAAGGAGCTGGAGGCACGCTTCCAGTTCCAAAAGACTCATGGTATAGCAGACAGACATCAGTTGTTGTTTAGTTTCAAAATCCTGTCTGACTCTTTTGTGACCCTGTGGACTGTAGCCCTCCAGGCTCTTCTGTCCATAGGATTTCCCAAGCAAGAATACTGGAGTGGGTTGCCATTTCCTTCTCCAGGGGATCTTCCTGACCCAGGGATCGAACCCTGATCTCCTGCATTGGCAGGCAGACTCTTCACCACTGAGCCACCAGGGAAGCCCACCTTCATTGGAGGGAGCAAGAAATTATGAACACTTAAAAGAAACCAGGGAATTTCTTCAACTGGTAATTTATATACAACTGACCAGAGAACACACATATATAGGGAACGTTTGAATGGCCCCCAGAATCTTGGGCCAGACTGATTGATGAGGGTCTATTCCTGGATGAGCTCAGTCGGTGAAGACTGAGTGAGGTAGCTGTTCCTTCCTAATGTACGGATAGCAACACAAAGCACGGAATGAAGGAGTGAAGGAGTGAATTAATAAATGAATGAATTAAAGAAATGAAGGAAGAGACAAGAATGAAAATGGACCCTTATTTTATACCATATTTGCAGACAATACATCTGATAAGGAGTTAATACTTAAAATATATATATCAAATCCCTACAACTCCATTACAAAAAAATAATTTTAAAAATGGGCAAAGGACTTGAATAAACATTTTCCCAAAGAAGACAAATCACAAACAGGTATATGAAAAGATGTTCAACACCATAATTTATAAGGGAAATTCAAATTAAAACTATAATGAAATATCATCTCACATCTATTAGTATGACTATTACTAAATTTAAAAGAAAAGATAGGTTTTTGGCAAGAATGTCCACTATTGATCAGAATGAAAAACAGTCTAGTAATTATGGAAAACAGTTTTGAGGTTTTCCATATCCTAAAAATAGGACAGAGCTACCATATTACCTGACAATTCTACTACTAGGTATTAGTCCGAAGTAACTGAAAGTAGGATCTTGAAAAAATATTTACATGTTCATTGTGAATATTCACAATAGCCAGGCTGTAAATACAATATAAGTGTCCATGGAGGGGCTGATGAGTGTATAAAGAAAATGAGGCACGTGTACACAACAGAATATTATTCAAGCTTAAAAAAAGAAGAAACCCTGCCTTATGGAATAACATGGAGGCACCTTGAGGACATTATGTTCAGTAGAATAAGCCTGGGACAAATACTGCATGGTTCCACTTAGATGAGATATTTAAAATAGTCAAACCCAAAGAAGCAGAGATTGCAACAGTGGTTGGCAGGGGCCTGAGGAGGAAAAAGTGGGAAGCAGCTGTTCAAGGGATGTCATGTCAATTATGCAACATGAATAAATTCTGTAGATATGCTGTATAATTGAAAATATTGTTTTCTTCACTGAAAAAGTTTAAGAAGAAGTTAGATCTCATGTTAAGGGTCCTTATAAAACACACATGCACACATACAAATTTTATTCCAGGAATGGCAAAAAAAAAAAAAAAATTAGTGCAGCATAAAAGCAGGCTACAAGCGAGGCAGTTGCATGACAGATGAGAAACAAAGAGGCAGGTCACACAGACCTTGTATCTTTCAACCCCAAGGAGCCGAGGAAGGAGACACAGTCACCAGCGGCGCCCCACTCATCCTCTCTGGGCTCCAGAGAGGTGGCCCAGCCCTTGCGGCCCTCACACACTTTGTCTGCCTCATAAGAGAGCCACCCTATCTCCCGGTCACTGCCCAATTACCCAGTACGCTGCCTCTGCTCTATTGTTCTTTTATTATTATTATTATTTTACTTTACAATATTGAATTGGTTTTGCCACACATCACTATTGTTCTTAAGGGGCCTTTCTTTAGCTGTCATCGTGAACTAGCTGCTCAGTGAACTCTGGAAAGACATTTAAGAAATGTGGAACTCAGATACTGGACTGGTTTCCATTGACCATTTCTCTGCTTGATCTGTAAAAACATTTCAAGGAAGTGGAAAAAAACAGTGAAGACGTGTATTTGTGGACAGCTGAGTTCATGTCTTCAGCTATACAGGCAATGAAGGAACTATTCTGAATCAGGGCTTTGATTCTACTCTGCTCTTGAGGTGCCAAACAACAGCAGCAGCAAAAACACAGGTGCTGAGGATAAGATTATTAATAGAATCAGAAAACCTCTTATAATAACATGTATATCACAGCAATGACATTATTGCTCCCAGTAGAAAAACATATACGTGCTTATCTACACACACAGATGTTATTTGACTTTATTGCCAAAGGCAAATCACTATGAGTTGAAAAGTTTTGTTTTGTTTATTCTGGCTTGCCATAATTCTGGAACTCCATGATCTCCAGGGTGAAATGTGCTTTGGGTTACAGGTTTGCTTCTTGCTAAC
Organism: Aepyceros melampus; assembly: GCA_006408695.1. NCBI lineage: Eukaryota > Metazoa > Chordata > Mammalia > Artiodactyla > Bovidae > Aepyceros > Aepyceros melampus. The sequence goes on along the minus strand of SJXQ01009567.1, from coordinate 15,071 downwards.
AATGATCACTGACTCGATGGACGTGAGTCTGAGTGAACTCCGGGAGTTGGTGATGGACAGGGAGGCCTGGCGTGCTGTGATTCATGGGATCGCCAAGAGGCGATTTGAATCAGTCGAGTTGCTCAGTCGTGTCCAACTCTTTGCGACCCCATGGACTGTAGCCTACCAGAGTCCGCAGTCCATGGAATTTTCCAGGCAAGAGTACTGGAGTGGGTTGCTATTTCCTTCTCCAGGGGATCTTCCCGACGTAGGCAGGCATTGCAGGCAGACACCTTACCATCTGAGCCTCCAGGGAAGCCCTGCTTGTAATTTGAGAGCTGGTCATAACTAATCTTTCTACAAAGCTGACTCTTGAATCAGTATCCACATCCCTCTCTCTGGTGCTTGTGACACTGATTTCACTGACACATTAAACCTGGCAGTTTGGACAAGGCAGCTGAAGGAATACTACAACAATCAGTACCATTAAAAGTGGAGCTGTAATTTAAATGAGAACCCCCTGACATGGCCTGGCACCGAAGGTCAATGATGAATATATTACAGAATCTGAATCCTTTGCAAGAACATAAAAAGAGTACTTGATCATTCACTACCTTATAAACCTTAGGTAATTACAGATCCCAGAATTCTGGAAAATTAAAATAAACATTATTAAAAATGGGAGAAAGTAATGAGAGTTATTTGTAAGGCTGCTAGAAGTGCTTTTCAGCAGCCCCATTGAGAAGGACTGTAGAGATCAGAGCTCAAATCTTGTTAATGTGAACATTTATCACTCAAACCTCAGCTCTGTTAGCCAATTGAAACCATTTAAACAACAGAACAGTTAAGGCTAGAGTTGTGTGTGTATGTGTGTGCACGCACGTGCTCAGTTGTGTCAGACTTTTTGTGACCTCATGGACTGTAGCCCACCAGGCTCCTCTGTCTATGGGACTTCTCAGGCAAGAATACAGAGTAGGTTGCCATTTCCTCCTCCAGGGGATCTTCCCGACCCAGGGATTGGACCCATGTCTCCTGCCTAGGCAGGTAGGTTCTTTTCCATTTGTGCCACCTAGGAGGCCCCTAGGGTGTAAAATTTATCAATGAAGTTCAAAGTAACACATCTGGCTCCTTGCTTCCTGAAGATTATAGAATCTTTGTTTTGAAAGGGATATGAAAGGGTCAGATAGCTCAGTCACTCACAAACACACCCCACTATAATATCCATTTCTGTGATTTGTGACCTTTTTTTGGGGGGGAGGGGATATAATTTTACAGATACAAAATGCACTAACTTATAAGACATTTTTGCCAGTACGAATTGTTAGAAAATTTTTTCTGTATTTTATATGACATCTCTCTCTCTCTCTCTCTCTTTTTTTTTTTTTAAACTTCCATTCATTTGTTTTAGTTTGGCTCTGGACCACAAAACACCCCTGCCTGCTCCAATGCAAGTACCTTTCAGCTGTCTGAAGACATTTCTCACCTCTTCCTTGATCCTCTCTTTTCCCAGCTAAAGATGTCAGTTTTCTTGGATGTACTTCAAGAGATGTGTGTGTGTGTGTGCTTGGTTGTTAAGGCTCTTTGCAGCCCCATGGACTGTAGCCCACCAGGCTCCTCAGTGCATAGGATTTTCCAGACAAGAATACTGGAGCAGGTTTCCATTTCCTACTTCAGGGGAACTTCCCTGCCCAGGGATCAAACTGGTGTCTCTTGTGTCACCTGCATCGGCAGGCGGATTCTTTACCACTGTGCCACCTGGAAAGCCCCACTTTGTGAGATAGAGTTTTCATATTATGCTCCTAGCTGTCCTCTGCTCAATGTAATTCAACTTCTCAATGTAACAATTTCTCCAAAATGATCTTAAATAATGCAACATAACTTTTTGACATGTGACCTCATCTATACACACTTTTTGTTTGTTTATTTGTCTTTAGTTTTTTATATCGACCTGTTGATAGTTTAAATTTCTGGAAAAACAAAAGTCAGCTCTTGTTAAGTGAGCAATTATGTTACAATCCTAGACACATGCACTTTCAAAACCATTATAAAATTTTTCTGAGTTAACAATCTAGAAGACAAATGAATATCAGAAGAAATTTAGATAGTTTAGTATAGTTGATTTTTAAAATATTGAACCAGCTTTGATTCCCTGGAACATCTCACTCGGTTAAGTATAAAATTCTTTTTTAAGTTGTTCATTTCTATTTGATAGCATTTTGTTAAGTGTTTTTATAACTCTATTCATATGAGATATTGTTTTGTATATTTCTCCATGTTGTCTTTGCCTGGTTTCAATATCAAGGAAATATGAGTTTTATAGAATAAAATGGGGAGTGTCTTCTTTTGTATTTTATGAAAGAGATTGTGTAGACTTGGAGTTGTTCTTTAAAGTTTTTGTAGATTTCTCTGATGAAACCGTCTGATCCTTTCCTCACACTATATTCATAATTAAATCAAAATAAATCATAAACCTAAATTTAAGAGTTAAAACTTTAAACCTTCTGAAAGAAGACATAAGGGAAAATCTTTGTGGCTTTAGGGCAGGCAAAAATTCCTTCAGTAGTACACAAAAGGTGCAAATTCATTTGTCTCAGAGCAATCACTAATGGCAGAATGAACCAATTATTATATTAGAACATTTGCTTGATAAACAGAGTAGTTACCTGATCCACTTATATTTAAATAAATGTCATACTTTTGATGAGGTTTCAGTTCAGTTCAGTTGCTCAGTCTTGTCCGACTCTTTGTGATCCCATGGACTGCAACATGCCAGGCTTCCCTGTCCATCACCAACTGCCGGAGCCTACTCAATATGTCCATTGAGCCGGTGATGCCATCCAACCATCTCATGCTCTGTCATTCCCTTCTCCCACTTTCAATCTTTCCCAGTATCAGGGTCTTTTCCAATTAATCAGTGCTTCGCATCAGGTGGCCAAAGTATTGGACTTTCCAGCTTCAGTATTAGAACTTCCAATGAATATTCAGGACTGATTTCCTTTAGGATGGACTGGTTGGATCTCCTTGCAGTCCAAGGGACTCTCAAGAGTCTTCTCCAACACCACAGTTCAAAAGCATCAATTCTTCATCATTCAGCTTTCTTTACAGTCCAACTCTCACATCCATACATGACTACTGGAAAAATCATAGTTTTGTCGACATTATAGGAATCAGCAAACTAAAATGGACTGGAATGGGTGAATTTAACTCAGATGACTATGGGCCAGAATCCCTTAGAAGAAATGGAGTAGCCCTCATAGTCAACAAAAGAGTCTGAAATGCAGTACTTAGATGCAATCTCAAAAATGACAGAATGATCTCTGTTCATTTCCAAGGCAAACCATTCAATATCACAGTAATCAAAGTCTATGCACTAACCATGGATCATGGAAAAAGCAAGAGAGTTCCAGAAAAACATCTATTTCTGCTTTATTGACTATGCCAAAGCCTTTGACAGTGTGGATCACAATAAACTGTGGAAAATTCTGAAAGATATGGGAATACCAGACCACCTGACCTGCCTCTTGGGAAACCTGTATGCCAATCAGGAAGCAATAGTTAGAACTGGACATGGAACAACTGGTTCCAAATAGGAAAAGGAGTATGTCAAGGCTGTATATTGTCACCTTGCTCATTTAACTTCTATGCAGAGTACATCATGAGAAATGCTGGACTGAAAGAAACACAAGCTGGAATCAAGATTGCTTGGAGAAATATCAATAACCTCAGATATGCAGATGACACCACCCTTATGGCAGAAAGTGAAGGGGAGCTAAAAGGCCTCTTGTTGAAAGTGAAAGAGGAGAGTGAAAAAGTTGGCTTCAAGCTCAACATTCAGAAAACGAAGATCATGGCATCTGGTCCCATTACTTCATGGGAAATAGATGGGGAAACAGTAGAAACAGTGTCAGACTTTATTTTTTTGGGCTCCAAAATCACTGCAGATGGTGACTGCAGCCATGAAATTAAAAGATGCTTACTCCTTGGAAGAAAAGTGATGAGCAACCTAGATAGTATATTCAAAAGCAGAGACATTACTTTGCCGACTAAGGTCCGTCTAGTCCAGGCTATGGTTTTTCCTGTGGTCATGTATGGATGTGAGAGTTGGACTGTGAAGAAGGCTGAGCACTGAAGAATTGATGCTTTTGAACTGTGGTGTTGGAGAAGACTCTTGAGAGTCCCTTGGACTGCAAGGAGATCCAACCAGTCCATTCTGAAGGAGATCAACCCTGGGATTTCTTTGGAAGGAATGATGCTAAAGCTGAANTGGATGTGAGAGATGAAGTATGAACACATCTGAGCGCTGAAGAATTGATGCTTTTGAACTGTGGTGTTGGAGAAGACTCTTGAGAGTCCCTTGGACTGCAAGGAGATCCAACCAGTCCATTCTGAAGGAGATCAACCCTGGGATTTCTTTGGAAGGAATGATGCTAAAGCTGAAGCTCCAGTACTTTGGCCACCTCATGCGAAGAGTTGACTCACTGGAAAAGACTGATGCTCGGAGGGATTGGGGGCAGGAGGAGAAGGGGAAGACCGAGGGTGAGATGACTGGATGGTATCACGGACTCGATGGACATGAGTCTGAGTGAACTCCAGGAGATGGTGATGGACAGGGAGGCCTGGCGTGCTGCGATTCATGGGGTCGCAAAGCGTCAGACATGACTGAGCGACTGAACTGAACTGATGCCCTGACCAGTAATGCTGAAGAAGCTGAAGTTGAGTGGTTCTATGAAGACTTACAAGACCTTCTGGAAAGAACACCCCCCCAAAAATTGTCCTTTTCATTATACGGGACTGGAATGCAAAAGTAGGAAATCAAGAAATACCTGGAGTAAGAGGCCAATTTGGCCTTGGAGTACAGAATGAAGCGGGGCAAAGGCTAATAGGGTTTTGCCAAGAGAATGCACTGGTCATAGTTATCCTCTTCCAACAACAGAAGAGAGACTCTACTCTACACATAGACATCACCAGATGGTCAGTACTGAAATCAGTTGATTATATTATTTGCAGCCAAAAATGGAAAAGCTCTATACTGTTGGCAAAAACAAGACTTGGAGGTTACTGTGGCTTAGATCATGAACTTCTTATTGCCAAATTCAGACTTAAATTGGAGAAAGTAGGGAAAACCACTAGACCATTCAGGTATGACCTACATCAAATCCCTTACAATTATACAGTGGAAGTGAGAAATATACTTAAGGGATTAGATCTGATAGACAGAGTGCCTGAAGAACTATGGATGGAGGTTCGTGAGATTGTGCAGAAGGCAGTGATCAAGACCATCCCCAAGAAAAAGAAATGCAAAAAAGGCAAAATGGTTATCTGAGGAGGCCTTACAAATAGCTGTGAAAAGAAGAGAAGCAAAAGGCAAAGGAGAAAAGGAAAGATATACCCATCTGAATGCAGAGTTCCAAAGAATAGCAAGGAGAGATAAGAAAGCCTTACTCAGTGATCATTGCAAAGAACAGAGGAAAGAAGGTCTTGTAGGTCTTCATAGAACTGTTCAACTTCAGCTTCTTCAGCATTACTAGTCAAGGCATAGACTTGGATTACTGTGATATTGAATGGTTTGCCTTGGAAATGAACAGAGATCATCCTGTCATTTTTGAGATTGCATTCAAGTACTGCATTTCGGACTCTTTTATTGACTCTGATGGCTACTCCATTTCTTATAAGGCCCACAGTAGTAGATGTAATGGACATCTGAGTTAAATTCACCCATTCCAGTCCATTTTAGTTTGCTGATTCCTAAAATGTCAATTTTCACTCTTGCCATCTCCTATTTGACCGCTTCCAATTTGCCTTGATTCATAGACCTAACTTTCCAGGTTCCTATGCAATATTGCTCTTTATGGCATCAGACTTTACTTCAAACACCAGTCACATCCACAACTAGGTGTTATTGTTGCTTTGGCTCCATCTCTTCATTCTTTCTGGAGTTATTTTTCCACTGATCTCCAGTACATATTGGGCACTTACCGACCTGAGGAGTTCATCTTTCAGTGTCTTACCTCTTTGCCTTTTCATAGTGTTTATGGGGTTCTCAAGGAAATAACACTGAAGTAGTTTGCCATTTTCTTTTCCAGTGGACCACATTTTGTCAGAACTCTCTACCATGACCCATCTATCTTGTGTGGCCCTACACAGCATGGGTCCTAGTTTCATTGAGTTAGACAAGGCTGTGGTCCATGTGATCTGATTGGTTAGTTTTCTGTGATTGTGGTTTTCATTCTGTCTGCCCTCTAATGGAGAAGGATAAGAGGCTTATGGAAGCTTCCTGATGGGAGAGACTGGCTGAGGGGTAAACTGGGTCTTGTTCTGATGGGCAGGGCCATGCTCAATAAACCTTTAATTCAATTTTATATTGATGGGTGGGGCTGTGTTCCCTCCATATTATTTAACCTGAGGCCAAACTAGGTAATGAAGATAATGGTGACCTCCTTCAGAAGGTCCCATGCACACTCAGTGCCCCCAACCCTGTAGCAGGCCACCAACCCACGCCTCCTCTGGAGATTCCTGGACACTCATGGGCAAGTCTTGATCAGTCTCTTATGGGGTCACTGCTCCTTTCTTGTGGTTCCTGGTGCACGCAAGGTTTTTTTTTTTTTTTTTTATGAGGTTTGGTGGTTTAGTCTCTAAGTCGTGTCCAACTCTTGAGACCCCATGAACTGTAGCCCACCAGGCTCTGCTGTCCATGGGATTTTCTAGGCAAGAATACTGGAATGGATTGCCATTTCCTTCTTCAGGGGATCTTCCCAACCCAGGAATAGAACCCCGGTCTCCTGCATTGCAGGCAGATTCTTTACAGACTGAGCTATGATGAGTTTTAGCTCTGATTTAAAGACTTATTTTAGAAAAATCAAGGAACTAAAATCCAATTAACTATTAACTCCAAAATATTAATTTATACAACATAAGATATGTAATTTTAACATTTTGAGTGGCTCAGTTAATAAATATGATTGTATGCTCATGTAAACACAGATATTCACTTAAACAAAACTGTTGGTTGCTATGCATCTTAGAAGAGTGAAAATAGAGCAAAAATAGGCTTAGTAGGGCAGATTGTAAAACATTAAAATGTAATTTTCAGTAGTCGAAAGTCAATAAATGATGTCTAAAGTTGAAAAAAAAAAACAACAAAAAAGCAACACAGTCATGTTATTAGAAGTAATAGTCTAATTGCCTAAGTGGGAAAAGAGATTGCTAAATAAATTCAAAGTTAGGTGGAGAGTTAATCTAGGAGGTAGATGATGATGCACGTGGCATGAGAGGGAATGTGGAAGAGCAGAGAGGAAGGAAGCATGGGATTTCTGCTTTAAAAAATCTATTAGTAATATTTACCTTTAGCTATGGACTTGGATTTCTTTGGAAGGAATGATGCTAAAGCTGAAACTCCAGTACTTTGGCCACCTTATGCGAAGAGTTGACTCATTGGAAAAGACTCTGATGCTGGGAGGGATTGGGGGCAGGAGGAGAAGGGGACGACCGAGGATGAGATGGCTGGATGGCATCACTGACTCGATGGACTCGAGTCTGAGTGAACTCCGGGAGTTGGTGATGGACAGGGAGGTGATGGACTATTTGCGATTCATGGGGTCCCAAAGAGTCGGACATGACTGAGCGACTGAACTGAACTGATGGACTTCCGTGGTGGCTCAGATGATAAAGAATCTGCTTGCAATGTGGGAGACCCATGTTTGACCCTTGGGTTGGGAAGATTCCCTGGAGAAGGGAATGGCAACCCACTCCAGTATTCTTGCCTGGAGAATTCCACGGACAGAGGAGCCTGATGGGCTACAGGCCATGTGGTCACAGAGTCAGACATGACTGAGTGACTAAAACACACACATACAATAAATAGTTCTTTCTTTGATAAAAAGAAACATTGCATCAAATGAAAAGCAAGCAGGGAAAGGAGAAAGGTAGAGAAGAAAGAACACTGCAGTTAAGTTGCTTCATTGCACAGATAATGAAAGTAACCTTGCAGGGTAAATGAACTAAAACAGCTGAATGTTATGCAAATAGGTATTTATTACCTGGAGTGAAAATTATAGTGACAGCATTTTATGGTTATAAAACAGTCTCACATAACTTAGGCCAAAGATGAAATTCCTGTTAGATGATTTCACATTATAACCAAAATATTAGTCATTATTGATAGCCAAGCTATTAGTGTGTAGAATGCATATATAGAATCTAATAGTAACAGTGAACATTTATTTATTTATTTGGCACTTATCATATGCCATGTAATTTTCCTAAATACTTATTTTCAAAACTAAATCTCCATGTAACTTTGGAAATAGTAATTATTATTATCACTATTTTACCAATTAGTTGATGAAATGTTCACATTAAAAATTATGACAAGGTGACAGGGCCAAGATTCAGTCCCAGGTAGGCTGACTTGGTATTCCGTGAATAGCAAGTGGAACAAAGCAGTATTTCTAATGTAGTTTATTACTTTGCATAATGCACTATAAAGTATATACTTAAATAAATTAATACATGAAATATTAAAAGAAAAAATTTCATTATTTCATCTCCATTCTCTATTTTTCTATTAGAATTTTACTTATTCAAATAAGTTAAAAGCATTTTGGTTAATGGGGGGTAGCAAATATTACCGGAAAATTCAGATCATTTTTATTCATCATCACTGTTTTTATGGCATATTTGGTAATATAGGAAGGTTTCCTTGACCAACAGCATATGTTATATGTTTACTATTATGAGCTTTCATAGCATCACATACTTTTCCTTTTATGATGACTAACTATAACTCAAATTTTAAAATTAAATTGTAAATGTCTGTCTTATTTTCTAAACTATGTTTCAGTATCCTGTATAAAGATAAGGTATACTAGAATACTGTTGCCTAGTATCCATCACTATGGGTGTTACATAGCATATACTTAACATCTGCTAAATAAATGAAGAAATATCCATGTGAATGCAGTGACATTTTAGCTAATTCTCTATGAAACTAAATTAACTTGCTTTTATCTTTGCTATTATATTATAAGAATACCTAAATGAATATGCTTATACATACATCATTTACATTTATCTGATTATTTCCTTATGATCCATGTCTAAATGTGAAATTCTTGAGTCAGGAATGGTGTGCACATTGCCATATCTTCCTTTTTATTTATTATTAATTTGTATTCCTATCTATAACATATCCATTTGTTAAGGGCAATGTTAGCTGTTTAAACTGATGAACAAAAATCTTAGTGGCTTAACAAAAAGGAAAATGTGTTTCTTGTTTATATAAAGTTTATTTCATGGTGGATTTCATAGTGAGAGATCATGTAGTTACTGAGATCCAGGTTGATGTCATCTGTCAATTTTCATATATGGCTACCAAAATCTCCATAGCCTTCTAAATCCAGTCCACAGTTACAGAAAAAAGAGAGTGTATGTACATGTGTTGGGAGCAGGAGTGAAAAGGATAGGGGCTGTTGTGAGCCTGGCCTAGAACTGGCATATATTACTTTTGCTATATATCATTATTCAATACGCTGTCAAATGGCACCTATGTGCAAAAAAGAAATGTAACATAGCTGTTTACATCAGAGGAAAGAATCACCTGCACTGACTAGCTAGTTGCTATCTGCTAGAGTATACCACATCTTGTCAAAACATCACAGAAGTGATCTTTAAAGCCTTTGTCAATATGAGAGGCTAAAAGATGACCTGTCTTATTTTCATTTTTGGTTTCAAAAAACCTCTCAAGAGATTAAGCCTATTTTATTATGTATTTTAACCCTTTTATGTCTTCTTTGGAAATTACTGATTTTCTCCCCATATCCAGTCAGTTCAGTTCAGTTCAGTAGCTCAGTCGTGGCCGACTCTTTGCAACCCCGTGAATCACAGCATGCCAGGCCTCCCTGCCCATCACCATCTCCCGGAGTTCACTCAAACTCACATCCATCGAGTCAGTAATGCCATCCAGCCATCTCATTCTCTGACATCCCCTTTTCCCCCTGCCCTCAATCTCTCCCAGCATCAGAGTCTTTTCCAATGAGTCAACTCTTTGCATCAGGTGGCCAAAGTACTGGAGCTTCAGCTTTAGCATCATTCCTTCCAAAGAACACTCAAGGCAGATCTCCTTTAGAATGGACTGGTTGGATCTCCTTGCAGTCCAGGGGACTCTCAACAGTCTTCTCCAACACCACAGTTCAAAAGCAGCAATTCTTTGGCACTCAGCCTTCTTCACAGTCCAACTCTCACATCCATACATGACCACTGGGAAAACCATAACCTTGACTAGACGGACCTTAGC
>SJXQ01009566.1:0-52065 GCA_006408695.1 Aepyceros melampus | reverse complement strand
TATCTGATATCCCTCTCTTAATATCTCATCCTTTTAGCTCCCATCTTGAATCTTTTTGCTTTCTTCTTCTCCCATCCTTTCTTCCTCTTTTCTTTCTTTCTTTCTTTTAACCCAAATCACCATTATTATTCAAGTCCCTGAAATCTGAATTATCTTTTTTTTTTTTTTTGCTCCAATGAATCCTTGTTAGGCCAATGATTTGTCTTCTCACCAAGCTTTTATTCCTCCAGTGTTTGCCATTTCTGAATGTGGCAACACTGTCATCTAGCTAGCTCACCCAGAAGCTTCACCCTGCCTCTTTTCACATCTTCTACAGTCACCCAAGTTCAATTAATATTTATTTGTTTCTGTCTTGACAGCTCTCACTGGCCCCTTGCCCTTGGTATTCCTGCCCCTGCCACCATGGCTCAGATCCCTGTAGTTCGCTATTCCACGTCATCCTCCACCTCCTAACAGCCCCTCCTCCCGACCTCGTCTATTGAAGCCCATCCTCCCATATCGCAAGAAGAAATGCGTCCACATTCACCATGTAAAACGGAAAGCTAATCTGATTAAAACCCTTATTACCTCCCTGTTGCTATAGGATAATGTTACATTATCTGTACAAGGCTTTCCACAGTACGACTGCCAGTTTTCCAGTCTTTGTGCCCACCAAGTCTGCCTTACCCGTTACCCTCCAGCAACACCCAGTCATTGGTTGTGCCCCTTATTTAAAATACTGTTTCTCAAATTCGTGCTTTGCTTGGGCTTTCCCTTCTGTTAATATTAGCCTTTCCCTGTTTGCTTAGTTAATTCACACTCATCCTTAAAGAATCTGCCCAGGCATCATCTCTCCAGCGAGCCCTCCAGATGTTTCTCCAACTCTCTCCATCCATCCCTTACCACTCTGGGTTAGTTGCCCTGCTTTCTTTTGGTGTCAAATGTTGTGCATATGGGCTACTATTGTGCTCAGTATATTGAATTATGGTTTCCTTTTCCTATATTTGGTTCTCTCAATCTGTCTCCATACTTCCTCAGTATATCATTTGCCTCTATAGCACTGAGCAGAGTTCTTGACACACAGGAGATGCTGAATCAATGTTAAGTTTAACACATTTATGCAGAGTTTAGAGCAATTTGAAAAAAAACAAACAAACACAAAAGCAAACGCCAGCCTTTTCTCCATAGAGTAAGGGGAAATTTTGGGGCCATGCGTTGAAAAGTTTTGCAAGTTGTTTCTGTAGCCTATTTGTCCATGTTGTGGAGATACTCAGTTCAGTTCAGTTCAGTTCAGTTGCTCAGTTGTGTCTGACTCTTTGTGACCCCGTGGACTGCAGCATGCCGGGCCTCCCATCAACTCCCGCAGTTCACTCAAACCTGTGTCCATTGAGTCGGTGATGCCATCCAACCTTCTCATCGTCTGTCGTCCCCTTCGCGTCCCTCCTTTAGTCTTTCCCAGCATCAGGGTCTTTTCCAATGAGTTAGTTCTTCGCATCAGATGGCCAAAGTATTGGAGCTTCAGCTTCAACGTCAGTCCTTCCAATGAATATTCAGGACTGATTTCTTTTAGGATGGACTGGTCGGATTTCCTTGCAGTCCGAGGGACTCTCAAGAGTCTTCTCCAACACCACAGTTCAAAAGCATCAATTCTGCTTTATAGTCCAACTCTCACATCCATCATGACTACTGGAAAAACCATAGCCTTGACCAAATGGACCTTAGTTGGCAAAGTATTGTCTCTGCTTTTTAATATGCTGGTGATAGGTTGGTGATAGGTTTTCTCCCAAGGAGTTAACATCTTTTAATTTCATGGCTGCAATCACCATCTGCAGTGATTTTGGAAATACTGATGTAAGTCAAATGACTTCTAGAGACTGTTGCCTTTTCTCCACCACAAAGAGACAAGGAGGCAACATGAAGTTGATCTTCTCTCTTTCGAATAACTTGGATTCCTCATGGAGACTTTTAAACATATGGTGGTATTTGCTAGCAAAACTGAGATAAACAGGAAGAAATGTTCACTGACAATAATGACTGTAGATAAATCCTGTTTGATGGAAGAAAATGTTAATCACAGATTGTCACTGGATCTGTGAAGGCCATACTGAATTTATGCAAATGTAAATTTTCTAAAATAAGATTTTAGAGGAGGTCATAATCACATTCAGAAAGTGAGGTAAGAATGTAATTGCGTTTGAGTGGGTGCCCAATCCATAAAGAATACTCTGTAAGGTAGTAGGGAGCAAAGGCAATGCATAAGAGCTAGATAAATGCGGTCATTCACGTTGACATAAGCTTAATTTCTAGATCCTGTTTTGAATCACTATCAAGGCATAGCCCCTTTTATTTTCTCGCTTTCTCTTTAAAATGTTAAGCTCTAAACCAGGTTCTCATATGGCATTCTGAGATGGTCCCTATGCCACAGCCATGTTCAGTATTCCTAGATCACACTTTGCTTTATAAAGGGTAGCGTTTTTATTTCCCACTAGGACCGCTGGATTCTCCTCTTTTTTAAAAAATTTGCTTTTCACCAGAAACAGGTGTGCTTCAGCCTGTATTTGTATAGTAAGTTTTGTAGCAGGCAATGATATGTACTTTTAGTGATAACAGTTGTTTTTATTTACATTAACAATAGTTGTATTTTAAAGATTAGTTTCTCCCCTTCTCCATACATGTATGGACACAAACAAATGCAAATAAGGGCAGGCCTGATTGTTCCTTTGTTATAAAGACCATCGAATTGTAATAAAGCACATTTAATAATTGTGTATAATGAGCAAATTAGAGCAATAATGCAAGAAAGTGAGAGCCAGTTCCTTGAAATGTTTGTCTTGTCTTGTAATTGAGAAGAGACAATTTCCCCTGAAGTTGGAGAGACTGCTGAGCTGTCTTGCTTCTGCCAAATGTGAGGGTATCTGACCCTTTGCTGCTCTCGTGTTAACTGGGTGGAATCCTGGAGGGATGGTGGGAAGTGAAGGGAAAGCATCCATTGAATGTGGGGCTTAGTTTTACTCTGGAGGATATGGCAGGTTGATTTCAACAGACACTCAGCAGCAGGCACTCATTCATTCATAACTGTGTGACTTTTAAATTGTACACAAAATAGTGTAAGGATCAAGAGCTGGTACTCCAGTGTTAGAAAGACCTGGTTTCTGGCCCCAGCTTTGTCACTTGACTAATCTGTGATTTGAAGAAGTTGGTTTTCTAAGATTAATTATTCCAGCAGTACAAAGAGGTTAATGAGGGCGCCTGCATCATAAGATTTCTGCAACTGTGAAGTTAATGTCCCAGTGTTTACTCTAGCACCTGCTATATAGTCAGGGTGTGGTAAATATTTCCTATGGGGAAAAGGAGGGGAGGAAGCCACTAAGACATCCAAAGGTTAATATGATGTAGTTGAAAGAGGGTAGACAGTTGAAGCCTTTGTTCATTTTTTTTTCTAGCTGTATCATGTTGAATAAAGCAATTTGAACTTTGAGGGCCTTCATTTTCCAAAACTGTCTCTCTCTAGATATATAAAAAGGAATGTGCATGCCTATTTATAGGTCAGTTCTGAAGATTAAGACAGTGTATGTGTATAAGTGCCTGGTTGCTAAGTGCCGTTATCTTTTTGCTGGTAGGAGCTCACTAAACGCTAATTGTGGTGATATGCTACTGATGCTGAGTGGCACTTAGCTATGATTTGTGTCATTCCCAGGTGACTTTCTATGGCATGAGTCCACGTGTCCTGTTCTGCTTAATGTTCCCCTCAGACTCGCGATTCCCAATTTTCAGAGCAAAGTTTGAAACCTGAGAGTATTTTGTGGTATAGTGGTTGCGGTCAGAGTCTCTCCCATGTCCTGTTATTCTTACCAGTTTGGTGCATATCAGCCCAGTTTCTGCCGACCCATGTATTTCTCTGCTTTTTGTCCTTTGTGTACCCCCTCCGTGTATCCTGTGCTGCTGGCAAGACATACAGAGGAAGTAACAGCCCCCTTCTTCATCATCCCTTGATCCATAGCTGGCAGCATTTTTCATTCACTCTTAGACTTTCCTCCATGAGTTTAAGTTCCGTTTGCCCTTAGTGGTAGCTGGATTGATAATACACCCTGTAGTGGCTGCTGCTGCTGCTAAGTCGCTTCAGTCGTGTCCGACTCTGTGCAAACACATAGGCTTTGCATCCCTGGGATTCTCCAGGCAAGAGCGCTGGAGTGGGTTGCCATTGCCTTCTCTAATGCATGAAAGTGAAAAAAGAAGTGAAGTCGCTCAGTCGTGTCCGACTCTTAGCGACCTCATGGACCGCAGCCTACCAGACTCCTCTGTCCATGGGATTTTCTAGGCAAGAGTACTGGAGTGGGTTGCCTAGGTACTCCTTATGTCACATCTCATAGAATCTTACAAGTAAGTGGTTTGCATTTCAACTCTGCTCTCAAAGTTTACTTCTGAAGAAACTCAAACTAAGACACACAGCCAATAAGCCAGCATAAGTGATGCTTACGGAGAATTATTATACCTAAATCTTGATACCTGGATTATTACTGTAGGGAGCTGGTTAGAACAGAACTAGCTTCATCAGATACAAGGCTTAATATGTCGGTTGGAATAAAAATGCGGCTTATTAAATCTTTCCTATAATGATCCCTGTCAATGTGCTTAGGTTTGTAGGGGATATGAGAATTTTATTTGACCTTCTTTATCAGAAGGATTAAATTAAAAGACACTTGCTCCTTGGAAGAAAAGCTATGACAAACCTAGATGGCATACTAAGAAGCAGAGACATCACTTTGCTGACAAAGGTATAGTCAAAGCTGTGATTTTTCCAGTAGTCATGTATGGATGTGAGAGGTGGACCACAAGGAAGACTGAGAGCTGAAGAATTGATGCTTTCAAACTGTGGTGTTGGAGAAGACTCTTGAGAGTCCCTTGGACTGCAAGGAGATCCAACCAGTCCATTCTAAAGGAAATCAGTCCTGAATATTCATTGGAAGGACTAATGCTGAAGCTGAAGCTCCAATACTTTGGCCACCTTATATGAAGAGCCCACTCTTTGGAAAAGACTCTGATTCTGGGAAAAATTGAGGGCAAGAGGAGAAGAGGGTAAAAGAGGATGAGATGGTTGGATGGCATCACTGAATCAATCAATATGAGTTTGAGCAAGGTCTGGGAGATAGTAAAGGACAGGGAAGCCTGGCGTGCTATAGTCCATAGGGTCTCAAAGAGTTGGATACGACCAAGCAACTGAACAACAACAATCAGAAGGATGTTGCAGTTTTAGGTAGGAGTGAGTTAAAGAGGATCATCACATTGATTCCTGGGCCAAACTTGGGGCTTGAGGTTATTCTGGGGAGGTCTGGCTTTATATGAGATTTTGAGGACCATGCTATCCTCAAGGGCACACAAACTTCAATGTCCTTCCAATTAGGAATTCTCTAAAACTGGATGCCCTGAGGTAAGGTTATCTGTCTGTGATTTGCTGAGGACCAGATAAACCTGGAGAGGGTGGAGACAACCTGCCCAGATTTCCATTTCCTATAATCTCTCTAAATTTAGCCAATTAGGATATTGCTTTTGTGACCTGATGTCATGAATGAGTTTCACAGGGTCTATGAGCTGACCTTCTGGTGTTTCTATCAAAAACTTTGTGCTTTTAGTGAATTATTTTTCTGGGGAAGAAGTCATGAGCTTGGTAATAGGGATTGTCAAAATATTAAAATTATATTGCTAAGGATAACCTAAAGGGATGTGTTTGAGCACTGATCACATCAATTGTGCCCTCTGGCGCCCCACCTGGGCTCAGACCTGGAACCCAGGTGGGGCCTGGAAGTCATCAGTTGTGTGGAGGGACATTCATTTCCTCACACACCCTGATTTGCTCATAGGCCCTGCAGCTTACTGTGGGTTTCCCACGTGCAGGTGGCAGAGAAGCCCCAGGGCACAACGTGAGAGAGAGAGGATGTTGTGATGTGCTGGAGAGATACCTAAGCACAGCTGTTTGCAGGAGCAGTCACTGGAGTATCACAGCAGGCAGAGAGGAAAGGACGCAGGGTCAGAGGTGCCTGATACACCTCAAGTACCTCCGCACACTGAGACCATGCTTATCTTCACATTGTTGGCACACAGGGATCTTAAGCATAAGGAAATGGGATGGATAATTCAACTTGATCATTGGGAAAAGGGCATTCCCTACAGGCTCTTTTATTTGATTCTCAAATAGTCCTCTAGTTATATAGAGTGTCTAGTGGAATTCCTGGGTTTTTTTTTTTTTCCCAGACAAGAGAATTAGGGCTCACAGGGGCTATGAAGAGAACTGACTAGGGTCTCATAGTGAAAACATCATGGAACCTATTCCTCCTTTCCTGAGTTTTCTGAGACATCATTCAGCTCTCTGGCAACACATCAGCCGATAAGTAGCTTAGGGAATGATATGCTGATGGGGGCACTATAGTTTCACCATCTTATTGAGAAGATAAACATGTTCAGTTCAGTTCAGTCGCGCAGTCGTGTCCGACTCTTTGCGACCCCATGAATTGCAGCACGCCAGGCCTCCCTGTCCATCACCAACTCCCGGAGTTCACTCAGACTCACGTCCATTGAGTCTGTGATGCCATCCAGCCATCTCATCCTCGGTCGTCCCTTTCTCCTCCTGCCCCCAATCCCTCCCAGCATCAGGGTCTTTTCCAATGAGTCAACTCTTCGCATAAGGTGCCCAAAGTACTGGAGCTTCAGTTTTAGCACCTTATGCGAAGAGTTGCGAAGAAGATAAACATGTATGACCTGACAAATCTTCACCACAAGGAACTTGGGATTGCAGGTGGTTTGAGCTGCAGCGTGGGCAGAGGTGGCAGCGGAGAGATGACCTGGGGAGAGAGCACCCGAGAGACTGCAGGGCCCGCTGGGTGTAGGTGTTTGGTTCCCAGGTTGGCAGTGAAGCATGCTTTTGCTGTTGCACTTTCATAGGCTGCAGAGGAGCCCAGTTGATTTTAAAAACTAACTTCCACTGTTTTGCCCCTTGATAATAGTTTTAGATGGTGATTTATTGGCATTGCTGCTGATGTAGTTTAACCCTGGTGGTACTGATGAACTGGTTCTTCCCTTGTGAAATTTAGAAGGAAGATAGAGTCTGGGAGAACCAGGATGTGCAGAAACAATAGGCTGCACTGCTAATGGGTACCCTGGAGTCAAAACATGTGCAGGGAGGAGGTCTCTGAGAATAAGTCTATGAGATATTCCTGCTTTCATGTTAAGACCTTTCCGCTGCAAGCAAGTGAACTCAGTGCAACAACGGATATTCTAGGAGGCTAGAGACTAGGTGGAAATGAATTCAACTGTTTTCTTCCTTTCTTGCACCCTCCTTTCCTCTCTTCCAAATCTTAGTTCTTAATTACCTGTGGATAAACATACACAGTTTTACATAAATGTATAAACATGATGATTTAATTAATATTTTCATAAGTGCAATCTTCCTTTCCATTTTTGTGTGATTTCCCTCTCTTCTCCTTAATGCCTATATCGGTCCCCTAATTTCCCTCCAAGATAGTTTATATTAATAACCTTTTGTATATCTGCCATATTTTCCTCTATACTCATATAATTTATCCATATAGACATCTATACATATTTTTCAGCTTCAGTTCAGTTCAGTCGCTCAGTCGTGTCCAACTCTTTGTGATCCCATGAATCACAGCATGCCAGGCCTCCCTGTCCATCACCAACTCCCAGAGTTCACTCAGACTCACGTCCATCGAGTCAGTGATGCCATCCAGCCATCTCATCCTCTGTCATCCCCTTCTCCTCCTGCCCCAATCCCTCCCAGCATCAGAGTCTTTTCCAATGAGTCAACTCTTCGCATGAGGTGGCCAAAGTACTGGACTTTCAGCTTTAGCATCATTCCTTCCAAAGAAATCCCAGGGCCGATCTCCTTCAGAATGGACTGGTTGGATCTCCTTGCAGTCCAAGGAACTCTCAAGAGTCTTCTCCAACACTACAGTTCAAAAGCATCAGTTCTTCAGCACTCAGCCTTCTTCATAGTCCAACTCTCACATCCATACATGACCACAGGAAAAGCCATAGCCTTGACTAGACGGACCTTAGTTGGCAAAGTAATGTCTCTGCTTTTGAATATGCTGTCTAGGTTGGTCATAACTTTTCTTCCAAGGAGTAAGCGTCTTTTAATTTCATGGCTGCAGTCACCATCTGCAGTGGTTTTGGTTAGTGCTTTATAAAATGGGCTATTACCTGCTAATTTGGTATCCTGATTTCCTTTCTAGAGAAAATTTTATTGTGAAATATAGAATAAATGTAGAGGAGGTTTTAAGATGTATTTAAAAGATTTGAAGAATATTAAGCAAACACTCATGGTGTAGTTGTCCCCTTAGATTAAGAGACAGAAAATTACAGGTACTTTAGAAAGTGCCTCTGTGCCAGTCTGCAATCGCTTCTTTCTCTTTCCCTTGAGAACATTACTGTCTGGAATCCGTCCTGTGCTTCTCTTTAAACATTATTTTCTTGCTCAGCTTTCCCTCATGGAAATCCTTCTGTCAAAAAGCAGAGCTCTAATTGGCTCCCTTCAGTGGGTGAATAATATCCCACTGTGGGCTCTATTACAGATGTGGCATTCTCCTACTGATTGTAGGTTCATTTCCAGCTTTTCCCTCTAGCATGTAGCCTGGACAGTGTTGCAATGGGTCCCAGTGCATTTGCACTGGAGCTTGATGAATAGAAGGGGATATGTTCTTTAAATCTGAATGGATGCTTTCCAAAATGGCAAAAAATGTGATAGTCACGAGTTGCTACCTCAAGCAGGGTATGGCGCACCCTTTACACGCATCCTGAGAATAATGGAAGCCATTGCTCTTTTTAACTATGCCAATCTGAGGAGTATCAAGCGCTAGCTCATTGTCATTTTAATTGCATTTCTCAGACTATTAGTGAATCTGCACGCATTTGCTTGTGTTTGTAGGCCATTTAACTGAGCATGTCTGTGACAGGACTGTTCATGGCTTCTGCGCATTTCTTCAGTGGAGATGTTTGGCTTTTCTCTTGTTTTTCCAAAGTCTATTACTTATTCATTTTGTTTAGGGTCTATTTTACCATCCAATGTGTTGCTTTTTTATGTAGTCAAATGTCTGCATTTTAGAATTTTATAGCTTCTGGGTCTGCAGTCTTGGTAGAGAATGTTTCTCCCATCTCTATCTCTAAAGCATGTGATTTGTTTTTTAGATTGTAAAGAAATTTTTTTTTTAATTTGGCTTAATTCTACCAGGAAATTTATTTCTGTGCTTAGTGTAAGGTGGAGTTTCACATTAATTTTATTCCTCATGAGAGTTTACTATGTGCTTCATTGTTACATGAGTACTTTACATGTTTACCTAGTTTAAGCCCTGCTTGTCACAATTCAGAGTTTCTTACTCATACCCAGTTTTCCTGATGACGAAGATGAGGCACAGAGAGGCCTAGTAACTTGTTTAAAGGTTTGGCTGTTGTTGTTGCTTAGTTGCTGAGTCTTTTCTGACTCTTTTGTGACCCCATGGGTTGTAGCCTGCCAGGCTCCTCTGTCTGTGGGATTTCTCAAGCAAGAATACTGGAAAGGGTTGCCATTTCCTTCTCGAGGGGATTTTCCAGACCCAGGGGTTGAACTTGAGTCTCCTGCATTGGCAGGCGGATTCTTTACCACTGAGCCACTGGGAAGCCCTGAAGGTTACCTTGTGGATAAAGGGGTGAGATTGGGATTTAAATCCAGGGACTATGGCACTGAAGTCCACACTCTTACTATAGTGCTTCTTGCTTGGCTAACCAGTGAACCAGGACCATTTGTTAAATAATTCATTCCCTCACACTGAATTCATGACTTATTTTGTCATTTACTAAATTCTAATATATACCAAAGTCTCTTTCTAAATTCTCTGTTCCGTTCCCTGATCTATTCATCTGTTCCTATAATAATTCCTTATTGATTTGATTATAGTAGTTTTATAATAATTATTATCGTATACTCCAAGCTTCCCTTCAGTGAGTTTTTTCATTAATTTATCAACTATTTTCAGGCATTCATTCTTCTTGAAGTTATGTTCATTTTTAGTCACTTAAAATATCTGATGGGAGTCTTATTAAAATTATATTACATTAAATATTAATTTGGGGACAACTGGCATGTTCATGTTAACTATTCCCATTTAAAACATGGCATGCCTTCTTTTGTTCTTCACTGGTAAATATAATTTTTATTGTCCTTTTTCACCGGGTCAATCTGTACTTTGTTTTTGTTGGACCCTTTTGACTTTGCTCAGGAGTGTATATGTGTATGTGTATTGTCCATTATTTTAATTATTACTTGCCTGATTTTGTAACTACCATTTGCCTGGGGTTCATCTTTGCTTTCTCATTTTTTATATTCCTGAGCCTCTGGAGTGGGAGCACTGACTCCAAGACCCTAGAGTACCAGAGAGCTAACCCTAGGGAGTATCAAATAGTGAGAACTCACACAGAGGAAACCACTTGAATACAAGACCCAGCCACCAGTAACACCCTGTGCAGGATGCCTCATTTAAACAACAAACAAAAGAAAAATACAGACCAAATCATCAGCAGACAGGATTACAGCCTCACTCAGCCTTGCCTATCAGAGGAGAAACAAACAAACAAAAACACAGCAGAAATCTCACCCTATAGAAAGCTTAAATAAACCACCAGACCAACCTTAGGAGGGAAGAATCCAAAGTTCAGTTTAGTCGCTCAGTCGTGTCCGACTCTTTGTGACCCCATGAATCGCAGCACACCAGGCCTCCCTGTCCATTACCAACTCCCGGAGTTCACCCAGACCCACGCCCATGGAGTCAGTGACACCATCCAGCCATCTCATCCTCGGTCGTCCCCTTCTCCTCCTGCCCCCAATTTCCCCCCCAGCATCAGAGTCTTTTCCAATGAGTCAACTCTTCGCATGAGGTGGCCAAAGTACTAGACTTTCAGCTTTAGCATCATTCCTTTCAAAGAAATCCCAGGGTTGATCTCCCTCAGAATGGACTGGTTGGATCTCCTTGCAGTCCAAGGAACTCTCAAGAGTCTTTTCCAACACCACAGTTCAAAAGCATCAATTCTTCGGTGCTCAGCCTTCTTCACAGTCCAACTCTCACATCCATACATGACTACTGGAAAAACCATAGCCTTGACTAGATGGACCTTAATTGGCAAAGTAATGTCTCTGCTTTTGAATATGCTATCTAGGTTGGTCATAACTTTTCTTCCAAGGAGTAAGTGTCTTTTAATTTCATGGCTGCAGCCACCATCTGCAGTGATTTTGGAGCCCCAAAAAATAAAGTCTGACACTGTTTCCACTGTTTCCCCATCTATTTCCCATGAAGTGATGGGACCAGATGCCATGATCTTCGTTTTCTGAATGTTGAAATTTAAACCAACTTTTTCACTCTCCTCTTTCACTTTCATCAAGAGGCTCTTTAGTTCCTCTTCACTTTCTGCTGTAAGAGTGATGTCATCTGCATATCTGAGGTTACTGATATTTCTCCCAGCAATCTTGATTCTAGCTTGTGTTTTTTTTTTTTTTGTTTGTTTGTTTTTTACTTATTGTGCCTGAGGTCTCCTTCCTTGAAGAAGGTTGAATTCAAGAATTCAATAATTCAGCCGTCTTCAAGGAAAGAATTCAACTTTCCTTGAAGCCTTGGAAAAGGAGACCTCAGGCACAATAAGTAAAAAAAAAAAAAAAAAAGGAAGCAAAGAAATACTGCACAAATGAAGGAGCAAACTAGAAACACAGAAGTCCAAATAAATGAAGACGAAATATGCAAACTATCTGAAAAAGAATTCAGAATAATGACAGTAAAGATGACCAAATAACTTGAAAACAAAATGGAAAAATCCAACAGTCACTTAACAAAGACCTAGAAGAATTAAAGAATAAAGATACAGAAACAAACAACACAATTACTGAAATTAAAAATACTCTAGAAGGAATCAGTAGCTGCATACCTGAAGCAGAAGAATGAATCAGTGAGCTGAAAGATAAAATGGTGGAAATAAATTATGAAGAGCAGAATAAAGTAAAAAGAATGAAAAAAATGGAGGATAGTCTCAGAGCCTCTGGGACAATATCAAATGCACCAACATTTGAATTATAGGGGTCTCAGAAGAAGCAGACGGGAAAAAGAAAGTATGAGAAAATTTTTGAAGTGATTATAGTTGAAAATTTCCCCAATATGGAAAAGGAAATAGTCAATACAAGAGGCACAAAGAGTCCCACACAGGATAAACCCAAGGAAAAGCATTCCAAGACACATACTAATCAAACTAACAAATACTATACACAAACAAAGAATATTAAAAACAGCAAGGGAGAAGCAACAAGTAACCTACAAGGGAAACCCCTTACACTTAATCACTGATCTTTCAGCAGAAACTGAAGGCCAGAAGGGAATGGCAGGATATATTTAAAGTACTGAAAGGGAAAAATCTACACCCAAGATTACTGTTCCTGGCAAGGATCTTATTCAGAATTGGTGGAGAAATAAAAAGCTTTCAAACAAACAAAAGTTAAGAGAATTCAGTACTACCAAATCAGATTTACAACAAATGTTAAAGGGACTTACCCTTATATAGTCAAGAAATTTAAGAGGAGATAAAAGATCTATAAAATCAACCACAAACAATTAAGAAAATGAGAATAGGAACATAAATATCAATAATTACTTTACATACAAATGGATTAAATGGTCCAACCAAAAGACACAGATTGGATGAATGGAAAACAAGACACACATATATGCTGTTTACAAGAAACCCACTTCACACCTAAAGACACATATAGACTGAAAGTGAGAAGATGTAAAAATAGATTCCATGCAAATGGGAAGCAAAGAAAAACTGGAGTAACAATCCTCATATAAGACAAAATTGACCTTAAAAAAGATTACAAGATATAAGAAATGACACTACATAATGATCAAAGGAGCAATCCAAAAGGAAGACATAACAACTGTAAATATCTATGCACTCAACATGGGAGCACCTCAACACATAAGACAGACATTAACAGACATAAAAGGAGAAATTGACAGTAACACAAGAATAGTAGGAGACTTCAACACCCCACTCACACCAATGGGCAGATCATACAAACAGAAAATTAATAAGGAAACACAAGTCTTAAATGATGCATTAGATGAGATGGATCTCATTCATATCTTCAGGACATTCCATCCTAATGCAGACGAATACACCTTCTTCCTAAGTGCACATGGACATTCTCCAGGATAGACCTCATCTTGGGTCACAAATCAAACCTCAGGGAGTTTCAGAAAATTGAAATCATATTAAGCATCTTTTTTTAATATGTTTATTTATTTTAATTGGTAGCTAATTACTTTACAATATTGTAGTATCTTCTCTGACCACAATGCTATGAGACTAGAAATCAATTACAAGAAAAAAAAGTGTAAGAAACACAAACACGTGGAGATTGAACAACACATTTCTAAATAACCAACAGGTTACTGAAGAAATCAAAGGGGAAATAAAAAATCTTTCTAGAAAGAAATGACAATGAAAACACAACAACTCAAAACCTATGGGATGCAGCAAAAGCAGTTCTAAGCGGAAAGTTTATAGCAATAAACTCTTACCTCAAGAAACAAGAAAAACATCGAATAGACAATCTAACTTTACACCTAAAAAAACTAGAAAAAGAAGAACAAAAAACCTGAAAATTAGTTGAAAGAAGTAAAGGATAAAGATCCAAGCAGAAGTAAATGAAAAAGAAATGAAAGAAATAATAGTAAAGATTAATAAAACTAAAACCTGATTCTTTGAGACAATAAGCAAAATTGACAGACCTTTAGCCAGGCTCATCAAGAAAAAAAGAAGAATCAAATCAACAAAATTAGAAATGAAATAGGAGAGGTTACAACAGACAGTGCAGAACTATAAAAGATTATAAGAGACTATTATGAACAACTATATGGCAATAAAATGGATAACCTGGAAAAAATGGACACATTCTTAGAAAAGTTCAATCCTCCTAAACTGAACCAGGAAGAAATAGAAATTATGAACAACTCAATTACATGCACTGAAATTGAAGCTGTGATCAAAAATCTCCCTAAAAACAAAAGCCTAGGACCAGATGGCTTCACAGGAGAATTCTATCAAGCATTTGGAGAAGAGCTAATGCCTATCCTAACACTCTTTCGAAAAATTGCAGACGAAGGAACGCTTCCAAACTCATTCTGCCATCACCCTGATACCAAAACCAGACAAAGACAACAAAAGAAAGAAAACTACAGGCCAATATCACTGATGAACATAGACGTGAAAATCTTCAATAAAATTTTAATAAACAGAATTCAGCAACACATCAAAAAGTTTATACACCATGATCAAGTTGGGTTTATTCCAGGGATGCAAGGATTCTTCAATATATGCAAATCAACCAATGTGATACACCATATTAAGAAACTGAAAGATAAAAAACATATGATCATCTCAATAGATGCAGAAAATGCCTTTTTCAAAATCCAGCACCCATTTATGACTAAAATTCATCAAAAAATGGGGATAGAAGGAACCTACCTCAACATAGTAAAGGTCATATAGGATAAGCCTATAGTAAACATTATTCTCAATGGTGAAAAACAGAAAGCATTCCCCCTAAGATCAGGAACAAGACAAGAGTGTCCACTTTCACCACTGTTATTCAACATAGTTCTGGAAGTCCTAGCTACAGCAATCAGAGAAGGAAAAGAAAGACAAGGAATCCAGATCAGAAAAGAAGTAAAGCTCTCATTGTTTGCAGATGACATGATACTGTACATAGAAAACCCTAAAAATACTATCTGAAAATTACTAGAGCTAATCAGTGAATTTAGTATAGTTGCAGAATACAAAATCAATACACAGAAATCACTTGCATTTCTATATACTAATAATGAAAAATTAGAAGAGAAATTAAGAAGTCAATCCCTTTTACCGTTACAACAGAAAGAATTAAATATCTAGGAATAAACTTACCTAAGGAGACAAAAGAGCTGTACACAAAAAATTTTAAGACTCTAATGAAAGAAATCAAAGATGACATAAACAGATGGAGAGATATTCCTTGTTCCTGGGTAGGAAGAATCAATATTGTGAAAATGACTATACTACCAAGTGTAATCTACAGATTCAGTGTGATCCCTACCAAGTTAGCAATGACATTTTTCACAGAACTAGAATAAAAATTTGACAATACATATGTGAACACAAAGACCCTAAGTAGGTAAAGCAGTCTTAAGAAAGAAGAATGGACCTGAGGAATCAACCTTCCTGAGTTCAGATTATAAGACAAGGCTATAGTCTTCAAGACAGTATGGTTCCGGCACAAAAACAGAAATAGAGACCAATGGAGCAAGATAGAAAGCCTATACATAAACCCATGCACTTTTGGGTACTTTATTTTTGACAAAGGAGGCAAGAATATACAATGGGGCAAAGATAGCCTCTTCAATAAATGGCGCTGGGAAAACTGGACAGCTACCTATAAAATAATGAAATTAGAACACTTTGTAACACCATACACAGACCTAAATGTAAGACCAGAAACTATAAAAGTCTTAGAGGAAAACATAGGTGGAACACTTGATGACATAAATCAAAGCAAAATCTTCTATGACTCAACTCCTAAAGTAATGGAAATAAATAAAAACAAAAGTAAGCAAGTGAGACTTGATTAAATTTAAAGGCTTTTGCACAGCAAAGGAAACTATAAGGAAGGTGAAAAGACAACCCTCAGAATGCGAGAAAGTAATAGCAAATGAAACAACTGACAAAGGATTACTTTCCAAAATATACAAGCAGCTTATACAACTCAATACCAGAAAAACAAACAACCTAATCAAAAAGTGAGTAAAAGGCCTAAACAGACATTTCTCCAAAGAAGACATACAGACGGCTAACAAACACATGAAAAGATGCTCAACTTCACTCATTATTAGAGAAATGCAAATCAAAACCACAATGAGGTATCATCTTACACCAGTCAGAATGGCCATCATCAAAAGGTCTACAAACAATAAATACTGGAGAGGGTGTAGAGAAAAAGGAACGCTCTTGCACTGTTGGTGGGAATGTAAATTGATACAGCTGCTATGGAAGAAAGAAGAGAGGTTCCTTAAAAAACTAGGAATAAACCAGCATATGACCCAGCAATCCCACTCCTAGGCATATACCCTGAGGAACCCAAAATTGAAAAAGACACATGTATCCCATTGTTCACTGTAGCACTATACACAATAGATAGAACATGGAAGCAACCTAGATGCCCATGGACAGATGATGGATAAAGAATTTGTAGTACATACACACAATGGAATATTACTCAGCCATAAAATGGAATATATATGAGTCAGTTCTAATGAGGTGGATGAACCTAGAACCTATTATACAGAGTAAAGTAAGTCAGAAAGAGAAAAATAAATATCGTATTCTAACACATATATAGAGAATCTAGAAAAATGGCATTGACGAATTTGGTTTCAGGGCAACATCGGAGAAACAGACATAGAGAATAGACTTATGGACTTATGGGGAGAGGGTAGGAGAGGGTGAGATGTATGGAAAGAGTAACATGAAAACTTAACATTACCATGTGTAAAGTGGATAGCCAACGAGAATTTGCTGTGTGGCTCAGGAAACTCAAACAGGGGCTCTGTATCAACCTAGAGGGGTGGGATGGGGAGGGAGATGGGAGGGAAGCTTCAAAAGGGAGGGGATGTATGTATACCTATGGCTGAATCATGTGGAAGTTTGACCGAAAACAACAAAATTCTGTAAAGCAATTATGCTTCAATTAAAAAATGATATGCTTTCTCTTGATTTAGACATTAGTTTACATTTTCCAATAATATTTTGTATTTTTCTTTGTTTTGCCCTGTGCATTTTAAGTTAAATTTATTGATAAATATTTTGAAGGTTTTATTGATATTGTAAATAAAATACTTTTCTCATTTCTATTTTTTGTGACTGTTACTGAGGTAGACAAAAGGTATTGATTTGGTATCTTTATTTTATATACAGTCAATATGAAGAGAACTATCAAGATAATCTTTTTCATTAACTAGTTAAAGAGAAAAAATGATCATATCAATACAGGCTGAAATGGCATTTAATACATTTCAGCAGGCATTCTTAGTAAAATCTAGGTAAAAGGGATGTAAGACATGATTGCTTAGCTAGCTACATGGAGATTATTGACTAAAACAACAGTAAATTTGACAAATATGGAAATCATTTCAGTTAAAATTAGGAAGAATTCATGGATGCCCATGTTAACAATAATAACCATTATATTTGCTAGATCTCCAAGGTAATAAAACAGGAAAACAAAATAACTGATATAAAAATCAGAAGAGTTAAGATTATCTCTTTTTGCTGATACTGTGATTATATACCAAGAAACTTAAGTACTATAGTTAACTTGTAAGTTGGATGGTTATAAGTAAGCTAAGTATTTGATATCAATAGCTTTCTCTATTCTATCAATAATTAACTATTTGTAGTTCTCAAGATTCAAATTCTAGAGAGGGGGAGTATCTGATTGCCGTAGTTTGGATCATTCCCTGTTGCTCAGTTAGGGAAGTGAAAGACCCTGAGGACAAGCTCCATTAGACGCTCCTGAGCGGAACAAGGGTGGTTCCTTAAGGTGAAAGATTTGAGGGTCAGGGTTTTTTCTTTTCTTCTTTTTTGGTAAGCTGAGTGCATTTTATTTTTTTCATTCAGAGAAGCCAGTCCCACACTATCACGTTTCATCCTCTTTGTCTTCTTCACCCTTTTACCTCTGCACAGCATCCGGAACCATGTCCTACACCTGGTGCGTAGGTCTTTGTTCCTCCAAACAAAACTGTGTTGAGTTCTCACCTTTATGCCTTTGCTGTTGGTGTTCCGTTTTTCCAGAATGCCCTTCTTCTTCTCTCTTTGTTCACTTTCTCACGCTTATTTTTTAAGATCGGTTGTCGTCTCCCCTGGGAAACCTGTCCTGGGCCCACACTCCCAGTCTATATTTGATGTCTCCCCCCAAACTGCCAGCAGCTTACCACACTGGTTCCTGCGATCATCTGTTCATGTGTCTGTCGCCACTCTTGGGCCCTCAGTGCCTTACCAGCGTGCTCTAGAACAGTGGGTGCCCCCTGTGAGTCTTCAGTGGGGTCCGCTATAACCCCAGGGAGTATTTTCTAAATTAACAATAATGTGTGAATGCAGTGCTTCGATAGCAGTGATGCTGGTCACATCTTGTTATAATTTGCTCTCTAATTTGACCTTTTCTAATTCCACTAGCCTTCAGCTCTCGTCTGTGAATGGGTGCTTGGTCAACTTTCAGACTTAATACATTTCTTCCTTGCATCCTGAGCCCCATTCCCTTCTCTCATCTGTTATTTTGATCTTTTTTGAACATCAAGCTGTTCCCATTGCCTCAACTATATCCCCTCATTTCTCCCTGTTGGACAAATACAATACAATAGGAACCTCTAAGAATCCTTCAAGTTACTAGAGAGGACTCCTAAAGGCGACAACAGAATTGTTCCTGCAAGCTTCTTCCTCCATGACCTTCTGTTTCTCTTGGTTGCTCCCCGACAGTTAGCCTTTTGTGCACCTATGATGCAGCTGAGGTGTGATGCCCCAAAGGAGGCTACCTACTAAAGTCACACACACATAATTATTAGGGACTTTCAGAGAGGTCTTCTACTCTTTGGATGGCAATTGTATTTTAAATGAAAACCAGAGGAATCATTTTTGTGCGTTTTTTTTTTTTTTTTTTTAAACTATGCCAGACCAGGTAACCAGCAGTTGGGAAGATATTTTGGGGTGAGCAGGCATTTACTAGTAAGCTTCAGATTGCTCTATAGAAGGAACGGCAAGCTCTGCCTGAGACACCTAAAAGAGCTTAGCATGACTTGGGAATGAGACTGGGGGTAGCATAGGACATTGGGATTTGGAGATCTGGGGTCCAAGTCTAACTTCCATTCACGTACCAACCATGTGACCTTATGCAGTTCTCGTGACCTCTCTGGGCTTCAGTGTCCTCCTTTGTAAAACGAGGAGGGCATTATGTATCTTATCTACACTGTCCCTTTCTTATAAGAAGCAAATGAGATGAGAGATGTAAAGCCTCTTGGAGTCAGTGGTGGAACGAGAGAGTTGCACGGTCTGAATGGATGGGCTCACACTCTGGTCTTGACACTAATCAAGGCGCCCGTGACCTTGTGTAAACTGTCAACCTCTTTGTGCCTCCATTTCTCTGTCTGTATAGTACGGATCAGATAGAACCTATCTGCTGAGATGGTTAAAGAGAGATGAGAATTTATATGAGAGCACCAACGTGTATATCACGTTGCACTCAGGTAAGAGGCTCTTATCCACGTTACAGACCAACAGAGGCAAATGGAGGGCCCAGTGACACCAGAGAAGAGCTAGTCTAAGCCTCTCTTGGTTTTAGCTGAAGGATCAAAATTGGTTTTATTCCTGTTTATGAATGAATGAACCTATGAAATTGAAACTCCCTCCTAGTTTATTTTCTCCCCTTATATCTGGGTATGCTTTCTTGCTTTTGCCCTCTTTCCAATCCAAATGCAGAACATGGCTTCTTATTGGTTTCCACAAGAAATTTCACACTCTCCCTCCCTCTTCCATATTTTCTTTACAAGCCTCCTCCCCCTCTCCCTGCCCTCTACCTTCTTCCCCTCTTTCCTCTTCTATCTTTCCTCTCCCCTTCAGTCTTCCCTGATTCTCTCTTCCCTCCTCTATCTCTTTTCATCCCTCCTCGGAGCTGCTTTTGCTTCTTTCTTTTCTCTAAGCAGGCTCATCAAAGCATCTTTTTGTTTTAACAAAGGCAAGTCTGTCCCTAAGTGGGGGGAAAAAATCACACCAGCTGCTAAGAGAGTGACATTTTCTCCTCATTATAGAATACTAGGGCTGGAAATGCCCTTGGAGATCAAGCATCTCAGAGGTTCCCAGACCCGGCTAGTTGGTGATGATACCCTGGACACCATTTAAAAAGCCAGGCTCTGCATCTAGGGACACTAGATCAGAAGGTCAGCATTTGGACTTGGAGTGACATTCATGTGGGGTGCCCCAGACTATATATATTTTTAATTCAGGCAAACTTGGATTTCAGTCCTAATTTCACTACTTACTAATGGACTCATCTTGGCTGAGCTATTAAAACTTGCTGAGCCTCAGTTAGATGTGTTAGGTGTGGGAAATTATACCTTCCCTGAAGAGCAAGCAGTGATTGGCAGATCAGTGAGCACACAGTAGGTGTTAATGATTGTTTCTTTTCTTCCTTCCTCTGGGAAACAGTACAGAATCCTGACTTCCTCTCTAAACACACAGAATAATAATTGAGGGGAGGGGAGCCTTAACATTCCGGGCCTTGAAGCTCGTGCCGAAAGGCAGAAATGCTAGCCAGCATCCTTGTTTCTAATCAACCCCACATGCCTGCCTCCAGACTTGATCAGGAAGTCCTGGACTCTAGCAGGGAATAACCATATACAACATTTATTGTAAATTCACTTTCTCAGGACCATTGGAATTAATTTCCACAGCCACCCTATGAAGTAAATACTATTACTATTCTTAACCACAGAGACTGTAAAATGTCTGTAGGCAGAGGCTTTTTGCGGGGAAGGGGGGCGATGGCGGCTACTATTTATGTCTGAATTATTTATCCCATCCTTTGTCTATGTTTGTAGATCCCAGATAAGTGTTGAGGGGTCTTGGATTCATTTCAACCACAATGTACTGAGCAGGTGATATGGAAGAGCTAGTAGCCAGTGTGGGGCCCCAGTTATGCAGAGTGTGAAGCTGTGACGGTCTGGGGTTCTTTCTCACCTGCTTCTCCAAACACCAGAGCCCTGGCTGGTGAGCCCCTCTGCAGTCCCCACAGGTTTCCAGGCCTGCTCTTCTTAGGGGTCCCCAGATTGTATTTGCTCCCAAAGCTTAGCTCTGGAAGCTTTGCTTCTCCTACTGGGGTCTCAGTTCTATGTACCTCTCCCCTCTCAGGCTTCTATCAGCAAGAATCCAAGAGGTCATTCATCCATGGGAGGCTTGACAGTGGTGCTTGTTTTTTCAAGGAGGAACTTCCATTTTTGGTCCATCCAGGGAGTTGAGTGGCTCTGTCACAAATCCTGTCTTTCTACCCTTCCCCACCTCCCCCTGCCCTGGATAATTTATCTAAATTTCACTCTTTTTCTTTCTTCATTACCCGTTTAATTTTATCCTTAAACTCTTGGTCCAAATAAGCCCCCCAAATTAGCTGGGCCCACAGCAACCAGCTTATCAACTTTTTCTAGCAGGTGATAAGGTTAGGAGAGTGTGGGTAAATGCAACCTCCTTGGGATTTATCAGGTTTCAAAAGAGAAGGGAGAAGACATGTGTAACATTTTTTTTAAAAAGAACCAGGAAGACAGAGGAGAGTGTGTGGACCGAGATGAAGGGTGCTCTTGGATGGGAACAGCTTGCCCAAAAGTCAGGGGGGTGGCAGAGAGTAAAAATAATGGAGTCACCAAGCCTTCGTTTTCTTTGCAACCCTCAGACTTTAGGGAGATATTGAAACTGCTAATTTTGTTGGCATGTTGACGCATCCTCCTAATTAATGAAAGGCTTGTTAGGAGGGCGACCAAGCTGCTCACAAGGAAAGAAGGGTGGACACATTGAGCTGACTCAGCTTGGCAGTCATGACCCACCGAGGTGCCGCTGGATATGCGGTGACCGTGGGCTAGCCGGGGGCAGGCGCCGTCTGCTGGCTTCTGCTCCTCCCGGCTCCACTGGCTGGCTGCTGCCTCCCTGGTCCACCCGGAGAGAGGCAGGGCCCAAAACAGGCTGGGACTCTGGGAGGACAAAGGCTCTGCGATCTGGCCTTCCAAGGAAATAAAAAAAGTAAAATTCTCCTGACTTCTACACATTCTGTCAAACAGAAGCTCCTACACTTTTGAATCCTTCAAGTCGGCCACCCTTGGGAGCAGCAGCAGCTCTGGCTGCTAGTGTGTGATTCCAGGTCCCCAGCATCATCTTTGATTGGGAACCTTTTTCACTTTCAGGATGCTTAGAGCACCTGGAGCTTGAACAGAGGGGAGCTGGATGCTGACATTCTGGCCTTTGTGGGCCAGTTTTCTGACATCAGCCAAAGGAGTAGTCTGAGGGATTATCTTCCAGGGCTTTTCAGACTTGGAACAAACTAGCTTCTTTACTGGGGGGATGACAGTCTACTTAATGTCTCTGGATCTCACCTTCCAGTCATCGACTGAAGCCACACGTTTTTCTTTAAAATTCTTCAGGCAGCCTTTTATTAATATATATACAGCATAGAGCAGTCAAGAGCACAGGCTCTGGAGCTGATGGGGGCTTATCCTTTAACTCTGCCACTCCCCAGTCTGAGTGGTCTTGGGCAATCACCTATCACGTCTGTGTCTCTTTTCCTCATGTGTAAAATGAGGGCCCTGATGGCATCCATCACCAAGGACTCTTGTGAGGGTTCACAAGAAGATAGTGGCCAGTGCTGTGCCTGGTACCTACTGAGCACAAAAAAATAGCACTGGAAGTATTAACTTAGAAAAACCTTTATATTGTAGCAATATCCCTATGCACTAGGCAAGGCAGAGTTTTTAAGATCATTCTTTTATAAGCTGGAAAATTGGGATTGGTGATGTTCCCAAGGTTTACAGATAAAAAGGGACAGAGTTGCCCCGAGAGCCCAGGACTTCTGGTTCCAGTTTATTTATTTATGTTTTTTGGTTTGCCATGCCGACATGCTCATACTATCCCTTAGCATCCCTCATCCTCTGTCACTAGTGCAACAGAGGGCAGAGGAGGTGGGAAGTGGCAGAGAGCTGCCCTGTTCCAAGGATGTGACTCAGAGGAAAGAACCCTTGACTGGGATAGTCATCATGCTTTGTGACCTTGGGCAGATCACTTTATCTGGCTGAGCTTTATTTCCTCTTATGTGTACATCTTAGGTACGTATTATGCAGCTAAACTAGAAACTCAGAATGAAATACCACTAAGGGCCAATGATGGAATGTTGTTGATCCTGGAGAAAGAATAATATTCTTTTCAGTGTCATGCAAGGAAAACAGACCTGTGTCTTAAAAGAAAGCAGAAGAAGTTATGTCTTTAATTATTCTTTTGTTGTTTCAGATTTGGAGGTTGTCTTTAACAAAATGAATAATGCATTTGGCTGTTATGGAAAGATGTTAAATTTTGATGATGTTGACATGAGAGACTGGGAACCTGGATGTGATCTCAAGAGCTCTTTCCAAGGGGAGAGTTCCTATGTGTGCGTCTGCATGGACCTGCCCTGCACTCACTGGCTAACAATTCCCTTCTAGCCCAGACTCTTACTGATTAGGTGGGTAGAGCCCATTTCCCAAGGAGAATGCAGAGGAAGTGATGGTTTTCCAATACCTGCCCAGGCTTTCTGCCACCACTAATCCATAATCTACCCTGTGATACATGCCAAGAGGCTGGTTAAACTGGAAATTATTCTTTAATTTGCTAACAAATGATAGCATGATTGCCTTTCCATTTTTCATCTTGAAACTCCAAAATTCTTGAAAACTCAATGAAATCTTAGAAGGTGTCATATAAGGATTGTGTTGGACTCTAAGGGAAATGGTGCATGGTTGTGAACTTCCCTGGAGTTTCTTAAACTAGCAGGCATCAGTCTTGGTGCTGGAACATGTTGGTGTGTCATAATCAATCATGTGTCAAATGTTAGTAAATACTAACTCACATTCTTAAATTTTGCCAAAGATTAACCAGAAATTTAAATTAGATCAGATTCGGGGTTACTACTGAAACAGTATCACTTCCGCCCACCTGCATCCTGATTGTGCTCTCTGGAGAGTCTTTGCCATGGGAGTGCACCTGGCATATTAATATCATTCATCATCTTGGTTGCACTAGAAACAGAAAGGGATAAATCAACTTTAACCTCCTCTGTGCTAACAAATGCCTGATCTTCATTTTCAAAGACCCTAAGGAGTAGAATTATGGAGATTGAGCTTCTTGTCAGTGGATGATAGCAAGAAAAGACATCAGGGAGGTCTCCCATTTTAATACTCCTCTTGCACCCCCACCCCTGTGTGCCTGGGTAAGGAAGGGGTGGTATAATTTAGCGGAAAGAGCACAGAACTTGTTTTGAGCCGAAGTGACGGACATGTGCTAGGCTGTGGGGCCTTGAAGGAGTCACCTAACCCCTCTGAGCTTCAGCGTTCTCATTGCTAGAATGGGGCTAATGGTAGTGCCTGCCTTGTTTCCAGGAGGAGACCTGAAAGGCATCAAAGTCCTGGCATCACGTGCCAGGCACCATGTGGCCTTCAGTTATGATGGTTACAGAATCACCGTGGTTGCTGTGATTATTCCATCTCTCTGCAGTGTCTGGTAAAAGGGGTATATTTTATATGTGTGAGGATACAGGCTCAGCGTCTGTCTATTCACAGGAGACCCCTTTGCCTCCTCACAGCTGGTACTTAAAGCATCAAAGAGTACCTGCACTCCAGGTACTTGTTAGGTCATTGAGTCAGAATGGACTGCAATTCAGCACCTTTCCCAGGCTCGCCTACCACATGTGACATTTATTTGTTCATTTACTTAGCATGTGCCCATATAGCTCATGTAGTGCTTGCCATATGTCCTGCCCTGTCCTAAGTGGCTTAAGAAGACTCATTTAACCCTCACACCAAGGCTATGATTTAGGCACCTTTCACTCCCATTTTACAGATGGAAAAACTAAGGCACAGAGAGGCCAAGTAAGTTCCCCAAGATCACAGAGCTAGTAAGTGGCAGAGCAGGATTTGAACCAGATGGTTTGGCTCTGGAGCCTGGGAACTTGACTCTTATACTGTGTGAGAAGGATGGTCTTAATGGTCATGTTCAACAACTGTTCTTCCAGAGTCATCACATTCTTTCCCTGGATTTAGTTAGATTCTCAGAAAGCAAGAGACCCAACCATAGGATTTTAGCATCCCTCCTTCCCCTTTCCTGAACAGTTTATGGCTCAGCCTTCAATGCATGAAGTCACCTGCACAGGTGGAACTTTTTGTCTTTGGCATACCTGTTGCAGGTGTTATGTTCCATGGGAAACAATAGCCCTCATGTGAAAACCCAAGTGATAAAATATATAGGCAGAGTATGTTTCTGCAAAGGCTTTTGTCAGTTTCACTTGCCATGAAATAAAGACTACGAAGCCAGTACCGTTCCCTTTCTACCTCTGCTTCTGTGGGTCTTGGGCCCAATTCTGTGCCAAGGTACAGTCACCAGCTCAGTGCAGGTACTTGCTGATATTTACTTTTCCGGCTTCTTTTAGAGGACATCTGCTCTGTTTTTATCCCTGTCGTTCTGTTTTTCTTATTGATTAATCATATATAATTCCTCCAAATCTCTTGGATGTAGGGAGGGTATAAACCATAAGCCAATAAGAAGCTTATGATGATTTTCTTACCATGTAAAATGTTTCAAGGTGTGTGCACTAAAGTAGAAGGAAATAGAAAAAAATAATGATAAATTACATTACCTATTATGAATAGCTACCATTTACTTATTGCTTGCTTTGCAGCAGGCACTGTGATAAGTGCTTTACATACATTATCTCCTCTTAATCCTTGCAGACACGGTTAATAAGTGATAGGGCTCTAATTCAAAAGCAGGTCTCTCTGCCATCACTGCCTGATCTCTTAAACCACAACACCACACGATGTACAAATTTAGTTCAGACACAAATCTCATATTTTGCCCAAGCCAAGCAAAATATTTTTTCTCCTTTTGACCTCTGGTAAAGAAAGTGAGTATATAACACGCAGTCACTGACACTGCAAGGCTTCCCTGGTTTTATTTATTGTTCTCCTTCATCTTTAATCAGACTTTCTATTCTCTGTCAGAAATAGCAGAGAATTAAAGCATGTGTGTGTATGCGTGTGTGTGTAGTTTTTAAATGTGTGAAGTGAAGTGAGAGTCACTCAGTTGTGTCCGACTCTGCGACCGCATGGACTACACAGTTCATGAGATTCTCTAGGCCAGAATACTGGAGTGGGGAGCCTTTCCCTTCTCCAGGGGATCTTCCCAACCCAGGGATCAAACCTATATACTTAAATAAGCTTCTGCCTCTGGAAGATAGGTAATGTGACTTTGTTGTTATATGTTTTAAATTTATGTTAATAGCAGTTGGTTCTACCTCTTGATGAACTCATCAACTGAACTTGATGTGCTTGTTATTTGATGAATTTTGTTTTCATTCAAAACTACATGTTTAAGATCTTCTCGTGTTGCCATGTGTGAGATTTAGTCTCTCCTTTCCCGGGAGCAGCACAACATCCCCCTATATGTACCCGCTGTCTTCTCACTGTTCCAACTCTGCTTTTACCAACAGTTCTTACTTGGTGCCCAGTGAGAGACTGAGGGCCAAATCGCTTCAGTTGTGTCCGGCCCTTTGCAATGGACTGCAGCCCGCTAGGCTCCTCTGTCCATGGGATTCTCCAGGCAAGAATATAGGGGTGGGTTGCCTTCCCTCCTGCAAGGGATCTTCCCTACCCAGGGATCCAGTCCACACCTCCTGTGTCTCCTGCACTGACAGGCAGATTCTTTACCACTAGCGCCACCTGGGGGCCCAGTGAGGGCTTCTTGAGGTTTCATTCCCAGGAGTGGTGTTGCTGGGTTAGAGGAGCTACACATGAGGCTTCCATATTGTTTTCCAGAAAGGTTATACCAACTTTAACACCCACCTGCTAAGTTGCTTCAGTCGTGTCCGACTCTGTGCGACCCCATAGACGGCAGCCCACCAGGCTCCGCCGTCCCTGAGATTCTCCAGGCAAGAACACTGGAGTGGGTTGCCATTTCCTTCTCTAATGCATGAAAGTGAAAAGTGAAAGTGAAGTCACTGAGTCGTGTCCCACTCTCAGCAACCCCATGGACTGCAGCCCACCAGGCTCCTCCGTCCATGGGATTTTCCTGGCAAGAGTACTGGAGTGGCCTAAAGAAAAGTTCCACGCGGCCACAACCTTGACAATCGTTGGCATTATCCATCTTTTTCTTTTCGTCTTTAGTTCAGTTGCTCAGTTGTGTCTGTTTGTGACCCCATGGACTGCAGCATTCCAGGTTTTCCTGTCCATCACCAACTCCTGGAACTTACTCAAACTCATGTCCATTGAGTCGGTGATACCATCCAACTATCTCATCCTCTGTTGTCCCCTTCTCTTCCTCCTTCAATCTTCCCCAGCATCAGGGTCTTTTCTAAGGAGTCAGCTCTTTGGATCATGTGGCCAAAGTATTGTAGTTTCAGCTTCAGCGTCAGTCCTTCCAATGAACATTCAGGACTGATTTCCTTTAGGATGGACTGGTCGGATCTCCTTGCAGTCCAAGGGCTTCTCTGATAGCTTAGATGGTAAAGAATCTGCCTGTGTGCAGGAGACCACAGTTTGATTCCTGGGTTTGGAAGATCCCCAGGAGAAGGGAAAAAGCTACCCACTCCAGTATTCTGGCCTGGAGAACTCCTTGGACTGAATAGCCCATGGGGTCTCCAAGAGTTGGAAGGACTGAGCGATTCACTTTTCTTCTTAATTAACCCTTTATTACAAGTTGGGCTCTTATAGACATATACATGTGGACTTAAGGTGAAAAATTCAATGTATCAAGAATAAAAACAAAGCACGTACAGTGATAGATGCTTTTCTTTGTTGGCAGCGGAGGCAGCATGTACTCAGGAAAAGCTCTTCTAGAACAGTCAGCTCCAGGCAGCTGGGGGCCAGCGTTCCAGCCGTTGGGGTGGGTCTCAGAGTCAGTGGAGGCAGGGCGCAGGCCGAGCTCCTGGGGTCTCAGGCCAGAGGGCACCCCAAGCCTCAGGGCACCCCAAGCCTCAGGGCACCCCTTCGGCCGGGGAAGGGGCAGCCACACCTGGCCCTCTGGGAGCAGCAGCCATGACCTCGCCGGTCTCTCGGGCTTAAGGGGCATCCAAGCGTACCCTCAGAAGGCCTCGGAGTAGTTGGCCTTTTCAGGAGGATCTCGCTCAGAATGAACCCCGTGGGCAGAGAGGCGCGATGCTTCCAGAGGGTCCTGACATGGGGCTGTAGAAGGAGCCGAGCTGGAGGGCGCCCAGGGCCCCGAAGGTCCCTGGTGTATCGGGACCTTCCGTCAGGTTGGGGTTCCCAGAGCGATGCTGAAGGCCTGCCTTCTGGGTGCTTGGTGCTCAGGAAGCGCAAGAAGCACCGCGGAGGACACAGCGGAGGAAACCAATGAGGGTGACGCCCGGGGCGCCATGTGAAGGCTCCCAAAGATGCCCACGCAGGTGGACCTCCCCCTGGGGAGAGCCTGGAGGTCCTGAGGCTCCTCCCAGCGCTCGTGTTCACCCCAGCCCCACAGCCCACTTCCCTAAGGCCTTGTCCATCAGGGTCCAGATCTTACCAGGCAGTTGGGGCGCCCACGTGCCGCGAGAGGGCGGCTTGTGGGAACCCACAGGCTAGCCTTCTGCCCCTCTCAGTGCTTCCTCACCCACTCTGGGCATCGCAGGTTTTCACCCGCAGAATGTGGTACCTAAGCCGGTGCATGGGCTTCTTGGGTAGGACATTATCCGCTTTCGTAATCACCACTGTTTGACATAGATGATACTGCGTAAGTAAAAGCTTTCTACAAGTTTGGAGGACTTGAGCAGGGTCTGGAGGCATCTCGGAGAGCCTTGGTGAGATATGGCTGAATAAGGAGCAGGCGAGCCCAAGCCTTTGCTCAAATGCCGCCCCACACCCCCAGCGACTGGTTTATGTGTTCCTTGAAACAGCGAACAGTGCAGCTGCTTCCGACAGTAGCTATTTGTGACCACCTTATGGGCTGTGAACTTTCGTCCTCGCTTTCGCAGGTCCTACGATGCTTCAGAGCAAGACCCGCAGGAACTGTTTTTTGGAAATGAATTATCTGAGTTTCTGAAAGTACTGCCTGCCAATAAGAGGCCTTTGGCTGGGGAAGGGTGGGGTGGAGCTAGGCTAGAAAGCCACAGGTAACCTTGCTCTGTCCTAATATGGTCTGTCTTTCCTTTCCTGGACTGTTTTCCCCCATGCTTGAACCAGAGGTACCTCATCTATGAAACTGCTCTGGTAAAGCCAGACTATGGCTCCTGCAGCGTGTTATCCCCTAACTGACAGCTGAACAATAGGCCGGGCTATTGACTCATTGTCCTTTCTGGTGACCTTCTGGCTGGGCTTGAGGAGGGA
Organism: Aepyceros melampus; assembly: GCA_006408695.1. Lineage (NCBI taxonomy): Eukaryota > Metazoa > Chordata > Mammalia > Artiodactyla > Bovidae > Aepyceros > Aepyceros melampus. The sequence continues at coordinate 22,882 of SJXQ01009566.1, read as the reverse complement.
AGTTCCCAGAGATGGAAGATCCTTTTTGCCCAATCAGGGACTCAGGTCCCAACCTTGCTGTGCAGAGTGGATGGTGTGTTTCATAATGCATGAGTGTTTATTTAACAAACAGCAGCATTTTCTAATTAAACTCTTGGTGAAGATATAGACAGTGTAACCTCTCCCTCAGGGTTGGATACTCACTGGCTTTTCTAAGATGCTGACCCTTCACAAGCCCAGAGGCCTCTGGGCAGTACATGCTGTGGGAGTTATTAAGAGCAGGCTGGGTCAGTGTGGCCACTTCTGTTGAATCATTCAGCAGCTGAAGTTAGGGCTCCAGTGTTGAGTTTGTCTTCTTCACCTTGAACTTCTATTTATATGTAAGCTCTTGGAGTGAGGTGAGTGTGGAGACCCTTATACTGGAATTTTTGGGGAAAGGAGAGCGCTGGATAAGCTCCTGGAGAAAGCTCCTTCCGACTTCTGGCTTTCAGGGGTAACTCGTGATTCTTGCCAATTGAATCTAATCACTTCAGAAACTACCCTGAAATATACTTGCATTTAGATATCAGGACTTCCATTAGAAAGCTGAGTCCCTAAAAGATTAAACATGTTTCTGAGTTAGGCTTTCAGGATGATGCTTTTTCTCAAGATGGTGATTATGTTAGTCAGCATAGACTTGAGCCTGCTGCAGTAACAAATTAGCCCCCAAATCTTGATATCTTAAAAGAGCCTAGGTTTACCTCTCATTCATATTACATATTGAATACTGGTGACAATGGGGCTCTGTTCATCACTAATTGAACAGCTCCTTTTTTTTTTTCCCCCATGGGGCCATTCCACAGGAGGCTTTAGAAGATGAAGATAACAAGGAATATTTGCACTGGTTCTCGAATGCTTTCATTTTGCACTGGTTCTTGAATGCTTTCATTGGCCAAAGCAGGTCACATGACCCTGCTTAATTACAAGGTGCTGGAGAAGTGTAAATCTGCCTTCCCAGAGAGAAAAAAGGACTGGAAATCATAAAGAATATTTTTAATGTTCCCCATCATGGGAAAATGGGGACAGCTTTGTTAGATGCCAGAAAATTTTATGCAGTAAGGATCAAATACGTTCCCTTGCAGAGAAGAGAACCAGAGACTTAGAATGTAAGTATCTTAGAGGGTACCTAGGCCAGTGAGTTCAACCCATATATCTATGTGTGATATGAGTCTCCTAGGGGACACAGAAGGGAAGATGTGAGAAGCTCAGATAAGATCCTGTCCATGAATCTTCGAGTAGAGTAGTGTTGCTTTTACAACATACACTTCTAGAATGATAGAATTTTCAGTTATTGATAACACTGATCACTCTCCCCAGAACATGCCCCGTTTTTTTTCAGTGGCCCTTTGTAAACTTAGTACTTAGCCATGAATGTACTTTCCTTCCATATGTGATTTCATCAGTGCAGAAGCCAGAAGACCTGTTGGTTTTCCTTGTTTTGGATTTGTATTTTGGCAGTTAACATTTTTGTTGGTCTTTCTGACCATCATATTATACCTTGGGCTGATTATAAGCATCATATATGTTTTCTAACTCAAGGAGCGATATGAGGTTTTTTTTTAAAGTAGTAGGTTGTGGTAGATTCTATTTTTTTCAAAGATGTTTAAAGTGAAATTTCCTGTCCCATACACTCCTCTGTGATCTATCTTTGACACTGTCTCATTGATTTCAGGAGGTAGAGCCTCTCTCCCCATCTTGAATCTGGAAAGACCATATCATGGCTTTGATCAGTAGCACATGGTGGTTTAATGCTGCTGCGGTGCTGGGAGTAGCCATTCCCTGGCCTGGTGGCTTCTACTTTCTGACTTGGAAGCCAGCGAAGAAGCATAACTGCCAAGAGAAGCTCAAGTTTGGCAGAGAGGCCTTGGAAAATGAAATGCAAACAGCAGAGAGGGAGAGGCCAAGGAGACACCAGGTGTGTGAATGAGGAAGCTGTCTTGGATGCTTGCTCAGTTGAGGCTTCATCCTATACCAGCTCCAGCTGCAACGACTTGCAGTCACATGGGAGCGTTCAAAATTAAATCACCCAGCTGATCTGAGCCAACTCATAGGGCCATGAGAAATGCTACATTGTTTTAAGCCATTACATTTTGATCTAGTTTCTTATGAAGCAATAAGTAACCAGAATAGAATTTGTTACCAGAGGCAAACTCTAAGGTTCTTAAAAGTCATTTTGTTTGGAGTGTTACAAGATAGAACCTTATGGTTCTAAGAAGTCATTTTTCTAGTTAAGAGATTCTGTAAGGCATCACCTTACTCTTAGGTGTAAACAAAATGTCTTAGGTTGTACCTTTGATCAAAATGTAATCTTAAGGCTACATTTTATAGAAAGGTCCTGAATTTGATCTATACTATGAGCCTATCTCTATTTTTAGAAACGTTTGCTGGTTGGAAAGACTGAGATGAAAAATTCTTCTATTTTCAAACACTTTTGAGTCCCTACTCCTCTATATTTCCTCTAAATTCTGTTTGAAATTTTAACAGTTCTTTCCTCAGCTCATTTCTGTGTGTACTTTGTCAATAAGAAATAAAAGGAACTAGAGAAGGCAGTGGCACCCCACTCCAGTGCTCTTGCCTGGAAGATCCCATGGATGGAGGAGCCTGGTGGGCTGCAGTCCATGGAGTCGCTGGGAGTCGGACACGACTGAGCGACTTCACTTTCACTTTTCACTTTCATGCATTGGAGAAGGAAATGGCAGCCCACTCCAGTGTTCTTGCCTGGAGAATCCCAGGGATGGGGGAGCCTGGTGGGCTGCCATCTGTGGGATCGCACAGAGTCGGACACAACTGAAGTGACTTAGCAGCAGCAGCAGCAGCAGCAGCAGTTAGCACTTTTGATAATCTGCCTGGAAAGTTCGTTAGCCAGTTCCACCGGTTCAGAGAGTATTTTTTCACTTTTCATGTTACTGCAGGTGACAGTTTGGCTAAACTTCCAGCCACTTCATAAGGCTTGTATGCTTTCCTCTAGCCTCTAGTAACACATTTCTTCCTGTACTTCTGGAGGCCCTTCACTCTGCTTCTTGCCTGGTTCCAAGGCTAATGCTAAATGTTTTAGATGTTTGTTTTAGCAGCACCCTACTCTTAACTCATTTCTGTTCAGATTATTGTGACAAAACAAACTGCTGTAAAACTTGGTGGATTAAAACAGCGGACTTTCTATTCTGCATCACAGACCTGTGGCTTGACTGTGACCCATTGAAGGTTTTTTCTGCTCTGTGATAAGAACCAGGGCACAGTCTTCTGGTGTCTTGATCAGCTGCAACTTCAGAAGTATTCACATATGTGGCTAGCGGTTGATGAGAGAACCTACATGTGCCCCTGACCTCTCCAAGTGATCTAGGCTTCTTAAAGAAGGGTGGCAGGGTTCTGAGGCAGGGGGGTACCCTAAGAACACACATTCTCATAAAGCCAGATGGAGACTATAGACTTCTTAGGATCTCACTTTGTCTTGTTGATCAAAAGCATGTCCCAGGGCCAGCTCATATTCAAGGCCAGAGGACTATACAAAGACTTAAATACTGTATAAAGCCATGGTTCACTGGAAGCCCATCCTTGGAGACCAGCTACTTAGGTGTGCAGAGACATGTTGGAAGCAGCTTTAATGAACATTTGGTTAATAGGAATTGTACTGGGTCTGACTGTTGTCTTATTTGGAGTCTTAGGTGAAGGGAATGAGTGGTGAATTAGCCCGTGTCTAGATTTATCGTCTGAGAAGTACCAGTATCCAGTTAGCAGGGGACAGGGCTTGCTGGCCATTAAGCTCAGATAACCTTTAGTCTTTTACCGTGTCTCTTGCACAGTGGCATGAAGCAGAGTTTTAATGAGACGTACTGAGATGTCCTGACAGATCTTTTCTTTTCCTTTTTTTTTGTGTGCGTGTGGTCTTGCCTATCCATCTGCATGTACCAGGAAACAAGCCTTATCAGGAAACAAGACCTAGGATTTTGAGATGGCTATGTAAGAGCAAAAGAGAACTAGAGTGGTTTTCTTTTTCAATCTGCCCCTCAGCATTCCCAGGGGCAGCAGGGTGGGGTTCTAGAAGCAGAGCAGAGATGGTTTTGAATCCTGTGGCAGGGGGTCCAGGGAGCAGGGCCCTGGGGGACCCAGGAGTGGGGAGACAGAGCCGGAGGATGTTTCCATCCCATGAAAGTGGCTTTCGCTTTTGAGGCAGCAACAGTAATATTTCATGTCTTCCATGGTGTCGCCTACCTTTAAATGTCAGTCTCTGCAGCTGCCTTATCTCTTGTAGCACATTTCAATTAGCTATTCCAAATCATATTCTTTTCTTCCAGGACAAATATGCTGGGGGTGATATTTACTGTTACAGCAGCATTTTAAATACTTAGGGCGGAAGGGGGTAGGCCTGTGAATAGCAGTTTTTCCCTTATAGTAACAATGAAACACAATAATAATGGAGAGAAGAGGTGAATTCTGGGTTTGATGCTATAACTGGCTAACTGAACATCTTTGGTCTCCACCCTCTCTTGTTCCCCTCCTCCCATGCCTGCGTCAGTGTGAGGTTTGGCAGGTTTGGCTCTGGAAGTGTAGCCTCCCACCTTGTCTTCCTGGGAGGTTCACAAATGTATCCTCGAAACCCTTGTTTCAAGAGATAGCTGGGCTTCTGGTTCACCCACTACCTGTTCCTTCCTTGTTTTGAGGAACGTTTGCAGAAAATTAGAATCCTGTTTCTTTAGTAATTTACCAGGCTCTATTACCTACTCCTTATTTACAGGCATTTTCAACTCTCAGTAGAACACCATAAACCCCACCTCTAGGAGGCAAGTGGTTGGGAAACTTATGCATTGTATGTTTCTGTTGCTTAGAATCCAGTGTCAGTTCCTTGACCTGGTACTGAAGATCCTTCAATCCAGTCTGCATTTCTCAACCCACCTCTTCAGTTCAGTTCAGTCACTTAGTCGTGTCCGACTCTTTGCAACCCCATGGACTGCAGCATTCCAGGCCTCCCTGTCCATCACCAACTCCTGGAGCTTGCTCAAACTCATGTCCATTGAGCCGGTGATGCCATCCAACCACCTCATCCTCTGTCGTCCCCTTCTCCTCCTGCCTTCAATCTTTCCCAGCATCAGGGTCTTTTCAAATGAGTCAGTTCTTTGCATCAGGTGGCCAGAGTATTGGAGTGTCAGCTTCAGCATCAGTCCTTCCAGTGAATATTCAGGACTGATTTCTTTTAGGATGGACTGGTTGGATCTCCTTGCAGTCCAAGGGACTCTGAATAGTCTTCCCCAACACCGCAGTTTAAAAGCATCAATTCTTCGGCGCGCTGGGTTGATGTTTCCATTGCCCCCTTGGTAGGTTTTGCACATTCCTCCATGCAGACCTCCTACAGTGCTAACACAGTGCTGGGCGCGTGGTGGTAGTGGGGGGGTTCTTAGTCATTGTTCTCCCCCACTTTGGGAATCCTTCCACTAGATCTCTTCTCCATACATCTGATTCCTGCCCACACTTAGAGAACAAAGTAGTTCACCTTCTTCCATTAGGCCTTCTCTGACCTCCCTTAGCATTTGGGGCTTCCCAACCCCCTCTGCCAGGATTTTAAAGTGTCCTTTATTGTCACTGCTCATTTGGTACTTGGCATGTACTATGTTATGCTCTTTTGAATGTCTTTATGTTGTCTACCCAATTCAGTTATAAGTGCCTTACAGGCAGGGATGGGCTTTCCTAGTCACTCAGCAGTAAAGAATCCGCTTGTGATGCAGGAGCCGTAGGAGATGCAGTTTTGATCTCTAGGTTGGGAAGAGCCCCTGGAGGAGGAAATGGCAACCCACTCCAGGACTGTTGCCTGGAGAATCCCATGGACTGAAGATCCTGGCAGGCTACAGTCCATAGGGCTGCAAAGAGTCAGACCTGACTGAAATGACTTAGCAGGCAGCAGGCAGGACAGGCAGGGATCAGTTTGTTGCTGTTTAATGGCTCAGTCATGTCAGACTTTTTGAGACTGCATGGACTGTAGCACACCAGGCTCCTCTGTCCATGAGATTTCCTAGGCAAGAATACTGGAGTCAGTTGCCATTTCCTCTTCCAGGGGATCTCCATAAGACAGGGCTCAAAGCCACATCTCCTGCGTTGGCAGGCGGGTTCTTTACCACTGAGCCACCTGGGAAACCCAGGGGTAACTTTACTCTGTGCTTATTTTATATCCGTTCAGAATCCAGGATAGTTCCTTGTACATAGAAGGTATTCAGGGGACTTCCCTGGTGGTCCAGCTCTGGTTTGATATCTGGTTGGAGAAGTAAGATCTCACATGCCACTCAGTGTGGCCAAAAGATTTTTTAAAAAATTTAAAAGAAGGTGTTTGGTTAATATTCTTTGACTAAATGGACAAAGTGAAAGTGAAATGTGCTCAGTCATGTGACTGTTTGTGAGCCCATGGACTATACAGTCCATGGAATTCTCTAGGCCAGAATACTGGAGTGGGTAGCTGTTTCCTTCTCCAGGGGACCTTCCCAGCCCAGGGATCAAACCCAGGTCCCTGGACTGCAGGTGGATTCTTTACCAGCTAAGTCACCAGGGAAGCCCCAAGAATACTGAAATGGGTAGCTTACCCCTTCTCCAGAGCATCTTCCTGACCCAGGAATTGAACCTGGGTTTCCTGCATTATGGGTGGATTCTTTACCAGCTGAGCTGCTAGGGAGGCCCTTAAATGGCCAAATCAAGTAGTAAACAAAAGCCAAGATTCTAAGAAGCCTGCCTTTTGATGCCAGTCTGTTCAATTTGGAAATCATAAATGTGCCTAAAACAAGACCTTTCATTGGAATATTTCCCCTGTACATATAGGTCTACTACTTGAATTTCTCAGAGGTAAATACTCTTGCCCCAGTTCGATTCCTGAAGCTAATTGTTTAGGTGCAGAGTTTTCGTAGTGCGTGAGGTCCTCTAACTTTCAGCTCATATTCACTGGGGCTTATCCTGTAGGCAGCTCTGCCTCTAGTATCCTTGTGCAATAGTAGACTGACTGAGGAATTTGGCGTCCCATAGGGCCTGAACACTGATTCACAGATAGACGAAAGCTAGAAAAAGGACTGCAGTCCAGCAGTTACTTGTAAAAGTTTAGCAGCCACAGATTGACCAGGTAAGCTGGGAGGCTGAGTGTGTGGCAGACATTTGACTTGAGTGTGCCTGGAACACTTTGGATTTCAGCAGACTCTACCCTTTACACATTTCAGAACACTGTGATTTTGCTCCATTCACTGAAAGTTCTGCCTCTGTGAAGAGTTTTCAGTTTCTTTTAATTCAGTCACTCAGTCTTGTCTGACTCTGAGACCCTGTGGACTGCAGCACGCCAGACCTCCCTGTCCATCACCAACTCCTGGAGCTTACTCACACCTATGTCCGTTGAGTCGGTGATACCATCCAACCACCTCATCCTCTGTCATCCCCTTTTCCTCCTGCCTTCAGTCTTTTCCAGCATCAGATTCTTTTCCAGTGAGTCAGCTCTTCACATCAGGTGGCCAAAGTATTGTGAGTTGCAGCTTCAAAATCAGTCCTACCAGGAACACCCAGGACTGATCTCCTTTAGGATGGACTGGTTGGATATCCTTGCAGTCCAAGGGGCTCTCAAGAGTCTTCTCCAACACCACAGTTCAAAGGCATCAATTCTTCGGCACTCAGCTTTCTATATAGTCCAACTCTCACATCCATACATGACTACTGGAAAAACCATAGCTTTGACTAGACATACTTTGTTGGCAAAGTAACAAAGGCAAAGGACCTTTGTTGGCAAAGTTTCTTGGCTTATCTGTTGCATTTAACTTCCTAATCATACTTATCTCTCCAAAGTAACCCTGGGAGCATGTGTTCAGCCTGGTTCCTCCAAAAGGATGGTCTGGCAGCCAGACGCCCCTGGCAGATCTCACCCGGCTGCTGGCTCTGGGGGCAGCCTTGCCTCCTAAGGATGGAGGAGGAACAGTGACTTTCGATGCAGGGAGCCTGCCATCCTAGATCCCATTTTCATGTAAATGTTGCTGCCACAAAAGGAATCCAATGTAGAAAATATCTGCTGTGGAAGCAGAACCATCTCTGACTCAAACATAGTTGGGCTTTTTTTTTTTTCTCCTCTCCTTTTTCTTCGTGTTTTCCATGTGGCATCAGCAGCTGAGTAAGGGAAAGCTGAGAGGTTTAAGCGTCCTGGTGCTAGCTGGCCAGATTAATAATCCAGAGTCCTCCAAACCAGCCATTCAGAGTAAGACAGACTCGCCAGAAAGCACTGGGTTGTAGGGAGCACTGGCTGGAAAACCAGACTCCCCCAGAAATGCGAGCGCATGGCGGAGTGATGGGGTGACTGGCGCTCCGCGCTTCCTCCCCGCCCCCAGGCCCCCAGCCTGCCTCCTCCCCTGCTTGTTTCCTCCCAGATTTTAGCAGTCCTGCTTCTGAGATGGCTGCGCACCCAGTCGCTCCAGCCTCTGACAGCTGCTGCCCTCTGCTGGGGAGAAAGCATCACTGGGGTGGGAAGTGCTGAGCTGGACCAGGAAAACCAGTCTCCAGGCTGACCAAGTCCAGTCTGCGGTTACTGCGTATTAGCCTTGAGGGGAGGGCAGAATCAGTCAGAAAGGCCCTTCCACCAAAATGTTTCCTGAGGAGTCTCAGGGGGCACTGGGCTTTGGAATGCAACTCTCAGGGATCCATTGCTTTGGGTCCTTTGAGTTCCCTGTTCGAGAGGTGCATTCCTGGGAATGGTGACTCCTGGCTTCTTCTTGAGTCAGACCTTGTGATCTTGGGTTTCCCACTATGGGTGGCCCCTGAATACCATCAGTCACTTTGCTTACTGAATTAGCTGGACCCGATCCTTTCTTCAAGGAAGGTGACGGAGGAGAGTGGTCTTCAGGGGCTGCAGAAGAAGGGGTCTAGAGGTGGCCTCTTGGCTCAAAAGGATCCCTCGGAAAGTAGGGGTTTTGAGCATCGAAGAAGCAGAAAAAGAGTAGAAAGAACCAGACGGAAGCAGAAAACGCAATCCGTGGTGGGGAAAGAGTGCACAGGCTGTCCCCAGAGTGGGCTTTGCTGTCAGGCTGTGGCCAGTTGGCTTCAGGAGGTATAGAACCAGGCGGATTCCTGTCTCCAGCATAACCATCGAGTGAGTCTGGTGCGTCGCTGGACTTCACACTAGCGTACAGCGCTGCCAGACAGGAGCTGTGACCTCACTGACCGCACAGTAATTCTACTTGAGGGATTTATTTTTCCTTCCATGAGCTGCTGCCAAGACTCCTGGTTAGAGTTAATGGGGCTCCCCTGCCAGCAAGTGTCTCCTAGTGATGTGCATAAACAGTGCCAGGCAGGAAATAGCTTTCCTGTTCTTAATGGGCTTGTTAAACCTCTTATTGAGTGGGGTTTAAATGGCTTTATTATGAATAATAATAACAGTAAGTAAGCATTATTAGTTGTAGTAGAGAAAAAATGATGATGTCAGCTCTGATTGCCCCTTCACGTTTTAACCTTGCCAGCCTGCAGGTCCTTTTGCCAACAGTGTCCAGAGATGGGTGGCTGGGGACACTGGACCAGTAATCGGGGTAGATGGCAGACTTTGTTCCCTGCAGCTTCCCATTCTGAGCTCCCGTCCACTCCTGTAGAGTCATTCCTGCTCGCTGTGTCTTTCAAGGTTTCTAGGCTCTTACCGTATCAGATGAGATAGAACCACAAACTCCTCTCTCTTAATTTAAATTTGTGTTGAAAGCCGTGGACAAAGGTTCTAAAGTTAAGTTTGGGCATCGCGTAGAAGAGATTTTCGAAAGGATGGTGGGTCCTATTCTCAGTGCTAGTTTACAGCTGGGACTGGAGCTTTGAAGTGTATCCTAGACTTAGTAATTTATTTATCAGGTTCAGTGATCTTACTGTAACTTTCTGCAACTGTATTGGTTTTCTGTATACTGATGCTCTTATTTGCCTTAAGGAGATTTGACATCTCCTTAAGCAGTATATCTGTGAAATCATGGGTTTAATGTGTGAGCTGTTTTTTTTTTTTTAAACCAATCCATATTAAAATGGATACATCGCAGTTACATTTTTAAAAAGTTCATCCATGTGGCAAATGTGTCATACCCTCAACGGAAATCGTGCCACGCTTCTGCAGACACTGCTGTGGAGGTGTGGGCCTCACACTTTAGTGAAAGTCAGAAGCACAGGCACAGCTGGTTAAACAGCAGGTTGCTTCTCCGCTCCCTCTGAGATTCTGATTCAGCCGGTCTGAGGTGGAGTCTGTGACCTTGTACTTCTCACAGTTTCTCTGGAGATGCTGACGTCCGGGGACCCCACTTGCGGTAGCTCTGGCCTGGACGACTGGGGTCCAGGCTCCAGCTCCTCCTCTGACAGTGGGCACAGGACCCGCGTTCAAAGGCTTGTCTTAGTTCCTCCAGATGGTATCATGGGCTCGGTGACTTAGACAGGAAACAGCTGTTTCTCACATGTCTGGAGGCTGGGAAGCCCCACATCAAGGTGCTTGCAGGTTGGGTATCCTTGCACGGCCGAGAGGAAAATCAACTCCTCTTGTGTTTCTTATGGAGGCATTAACCCCATTCCTGAGGGCTCACCATCATGACTTCATTCCCTTCCAAGGGCGCCACCTCCTGTTTTATCATGTTGTGGTTTGGGATTTCAAAAATGGGAATTTTGGAGGGCTACGAGCATGTAGTCCGGAACAGTGTTTGTTAGCATTGAATGTTACCTACCATGTGTAGATTTCCTGGCACAGACTGGATGCTGTACCAGGCGGCATGGTTTTTCTTGCAGCCATTCTAACCGTTTGTCATTTTATTTATTTTTTCAAGCTTTAGAGCTTTTTATGGTTCATTGTGAAGCTCAGCTAGGATAATACAGGAAATTCTGTCAGGTTAATTCGGGTTCTAGGTTCTAGTACTAAATTGAAGTCCGTTATGCAACTCAGGGTGGCCAGGCAGTCCTCCAGCAGCGCCTGGCCAGTCTTCCGTCTTACAGAGCCCTGGCAGAGAGAGTCGGGGGGTGGGGTCTTCATTCCTCTGTGTGTGGTCAAGAGCTGTGTTGATGGAACAGAGCTGCAGGAGAGTTCCTCCTTGTCGTGCCTACCACTTTCACAGACGGAGGCTGGCAAAGAGGAGCTTAGGATTTGATGAATGTCTGCACTTGTGATTTTTTTTCTTTTGAGGCTGTCTAGTAGCTGAGCTCCCTTTCTATGCTTGAGCAGTTTGCTGAAAGGCAAATGGGCCCTCATCCTGCTACTGAAGCCCCCAAAGGCTAGTTTTGCTTTCCCCAGCCTCAAGAGAACCCTGCAGGCCAGGCTCAGTGGGTGGGAGGAAGAACCCATTCTGGTGATGCCCGGGGAGGAGAGCAGTGGTCCAGTGGTAAGTGGGACCCATCAGGCTGTTCCTAGGACGTCACCCTTGCTGCTGTTGCAGCCTCCTGGCGAGTCTGGTCACCTTCCATGTATGGTTCTCAAGTTCCCTCGTCAAGTCCGTTTCCACTTCACCTAGTAAAGGATGCTGAGCCAGTGATGGTTTTTAGAGCATTATAGTGTCATATCACAAGTCATTTTAAAAATAACTGACCACCATCTGGAACATGGATTGGAGGACACATGACCAGGGGAGGAGTCAGATGAGGAGGCAGCCACCTGAGAAGAGGACGGAGATGAGAGGAGAGGATAGAGAGAAAGAAACGTTTAAGAGGCAAATTTGACCAAATCTGATGATGGGAGGCCTGATTTTATCTTCGAACTCGAAAAATAAAAGTGAATTTTCAGTTTTGTGTGCAGCATTAGTTGCCTTTTGGGGAAAGTAGTCATTTTGTTGTCGAGATAGATACTGCCAAGTGAGTGAGAAAATGAGATAAAAGGTTATTGAACAGGGTTATGTTTGGAATACCGCTTAGCTGTGGTCATCTCCATTTCAAATCTTTTTAGTTCAACAAACATCAAGCATTTACTGGATGTTAGACATCGACAGTTATTTACCAGATACCTTTTCTTTTGATTTTGATGTTGAAAAGGGGTGGGTGTATAGAAGAAAAGTCACATGACCTTACACAAACAGATTCGATGGTGCAACATGGAAAGCATGCACGTGTTGGTCTTGAGGTTTCTCTGAGGGCCCAGATGAACCCCGAGTGGAGTCTGTACTAGAAATTTATATACACTGCTCTTGGGGTCTGTATAAAGCTGGCCGTTCCTTGGTGCTTTTATAAACCTTCTCTCTTCTTGCCTCTCATGTATAAGTCACCTCCCTGAGTTATCGCCCCTCTGTGTGTTGAAGGGTTCACAGTCAGATGTTCCACAACTAAATGGATACGTGTCCTGCCAGAGCTGTGCACTCACTCCTCCCCATGTGAGTGCATTGAGAAGCTGCCCCCACTGTCTTCTCCGCTCTTTGGAAGAGTCGATGGGTAGCTCCAGGGGCCGGCTTAATGTACCTAGCTCCTGCCTCCCTCTCTGGGGCTTTTCGTTCACGTGTCAGTGCTGGTGTGTAAAACATGAACCCAGCTGGGTGGAGAAAGGAGCTGCAGTTCACGTCTGGTGTTTCTCCGGACAAGATGCTGGGCTGCCTGACCGCACTGCTTGCCTCTGCGGCTTCTCTGGTTCTGTCTCCTCGGTGCCAGGCTCGCCTCTCCTCCCCTTCTCTTGCACTTGCCCTTTGGTGTGTGCAAGGACACTCATCTGCCAGCTCCCTGGCTGCTCATGGCCACCAGGGCACCTGGTTTAGCGAGGCTGCTCCCCTTTAATGTGTCGCATGCCCTGGCCTGGGCTGGCTGCACGGGGACGTCTCTGGTGTGTTCGGTTCCTAGTGTCCCATTGGGCTGTCCTCTGCATCCAGATCTGAAACCAGACCTCCCCTTGGATCAGACCAGTCCAGGAACTTCACATGGTTATTTCAGATCGTGGAGACTTTCAATCTCCCTGAAGGCCTGTTTGCTCTTTAGCGGATATTAATTTCTGCTTCTGTGTGTAATGATGTAATATATCAGGACTCAGTGACAGGTACATCCATACCCATATATCCTGAGATAGAAGATTCGTCAGCCTTTCCCTACAGCCATGATTCCACTGCTGGCAGTGGAAGGAAGCCGAAAGTGGTGATGGTCTGACTTTTGAGTTTCAAAATCACGTTGTAAAACTGGAACTTCTCTGGCGGTTAAGACTTCACCTTCCAATGCAGGGGGTGCAGGTTTGATCCCTGGTTGGGGAGCTAAGATCCCACGTGCCTCGTGGCCAAAAAACCAAGACACAAAACAGAAGCAATATTGTAACAGATTCAGTAAAGACTTAAAAAATGGCCCACATCAAAATAAATCTTAAAAAATATATAATCATGATGACCAACATGGTACTGTCAAACTAAGAATCCTTTTTTAAAAAAGTTTCATCAGCTATTATTGCCAGTGTGTCATAAAAGAAAGGGACATTGTAGCTTCAAAATGTAGGAAAGATATTTTTTAGTATAAAGGGAGGTTCTTTATAATAAACAACTATAGAAATCTGAGTGCCGATGAATTGATGCTTTTGAACTGTGGTGTTGGACAAGACTCTTGAGAGTCCCTTGGACTTTGAGGAGATCCAACCAGTCCATCCTAAAGGAGATCAGTCCTGAATATTCATTGGAAGGACTAATGCTAAAACTGAAGCTCCAATACTTTGGCCACCTGATACGAAGAACAGACTCATTTGAAAAACCCTCATGCTGGGAGAGATTGAAGGCAGGAAGGAAAGGGGACGGCAGAGGATGAGATGGTTGGATGGCATCACCGACTCAATGGACATGAGTTTGAGTGAGCTCTGCAAGTTGGTGAAGGACAGGGAAGCCTGGCGTGCTGCAGTCCATAAGGTCACAAAGAATTGAATATGACTGAATCACTGAACTGAACTGATAGATTCATTTTTTAAAAATCTGATCTCTCTTTGAGAAAAAGAATACTCTTTCCTGAAGTACTAGAAATGGCGTCATGTGGCTTCCCAGACCTGGGGAAGGGACAGCCGGGAATGCCTGCCTTTTCTGTGTCTTCAGTAACTTCTGGTGCAGTGCTAGGCATCTCGCGGCCCATCTGTTGCCTCTCCCTTCCTGTTTGCTTCTCGATTCCTTCAGCGACAGGGGCTCAGTAACTGTTGCGGTTTATTCATTAAACCTTTACATGCATGGATGTACACACATCGTCTGTATAAACATACAATATATTAAAGCTTTTGATTTCCTTACTGGTAAAAAATCATGAGTTCTCTTTTTGTTTGATTGCTGTGGTTATAACCAATGTAACTATCTATAAAGTGTCACTTACTAAATAATAATGACATGCTTTTATCACTTAATATTACTAGCCACATGCCATTTGCACAGGAAAATGCTAGGAAAGAAGTTTGGCAGATATATAGTAAGTTCACTTTGCGGCATAGCAAGTTTGAAGTTACAGCCGCAATTGCAGATGACATCACATTCAGAGTTTTTCTTTTTCCAACTATAGTTTACGAATCTGCCATCAGAGCCTATATTGTTCCTCCTTTGTTCCTCCCTAGTGATGTGTGATGTGATGAACACAGTGTGAGTTATGAATAAATGTTTGTTGATAATCATTTTTAGGAACTATGTAGATGGAGGCTGGTGAAAATTTCCACGAATCCTGGCGGCTGAGAGTTGATGACCAATGAATGATTATGGGTTAGTTATACAATAGACACATGGAGGGGCAGGGGAGTGCACTTAGGATTTTCAAGAGTAAATAGGAAACTGGAGATGAAAAATGAGTGTTTGAATGATGCAGCTTTTTGAAAAGCCTATTTTGTAATGGGTCATTCTGTAGGTCACCAAGAACTTAGGATTCAGAAAATCATATGGTTTAAAGGGAATAAACTGGCTGGAACACTTCACCTCTGAGGATTCTGAGAAGTCCATTTATGCGAAGTGATTCTTGCATTCAGCATTTACCGAACACAGCTCAGTTGGTAAAGAATCCACTGGAATGCAGGAGACTCTGGCTCGATTCCTGGGTTGTGAAGATTGCTGGAGAAGGGAGAGGCTACCCACTCCAGTATTCCTGGCCTGTCTTGTGGCTCAGCTGGTAAAGAATCCACCTACAATGTGGAAGACCTGGCTTCAATCCCTGGATTGGGAAGATCCCCTGGAGAAGGGAAAGGCTGTCCATTCCAGTATTATGGCATGGAGAATTCCATGGACTATACAGTCTCAATTCAGTTCAGTTCAGTTCAGGCGTTCAGTTGTGTCCCACTCTCTGCGACCCCATGAATCGCAGCACGCCAGGCCTCCCTGTCCATCACCAATTCCCGGAGTTCACTCAGACTCACGTCCATCGGTGATGCCATCCAGCCATCTCATCCTCTGTCATCCCCTTCTTCTCCTGCCCCCAATCCCTCCCAGCATCAGACTCTTTTCCAATGAGTCAACTCTTCACATGAGGTGGCCAGAGTACTGGAGTTTCAGCTTTAGCATCATTCCTTCCAAAGAACACCCAGGACCGATCTCCTTCAGAATGGACTGGTTGGATCTCCTTGCAGTCCAAGGGATTCTCAAGAGTCTTCTCCAATACCACAGTTCAAAAGCATCAATTCTTTGGTGCTCATCTTTCTTCACAGTCCAACTCTCACATCCATACATGACTACTGGAAAAACCATAGCCTTGACTAAATGGACCTTTGTTGGCAAAGTAGTGTCTCTGCTTTTGAATATGCTATCTAGGTTGGTCATAACTTTCCTTCCAAGGAGTAAGAGTCTTTTCATTTCATGGCTGTAGTCACTATCTGCAGTGATTTTGGAGCCCCCCAAAATAAAGTCTGACACTGTTTCCACTGTTTCCACTGTTTCCCCATCTATTTCCCATGAAGTGATGGGACCAGATGNTCCTTCCAAGGAGTAAGAGTCTTTTCATTTCATGGCTGTAGTCACCATCTGCAGTGATTTTGGAGCCCCCCAAAATAAAGTCTGACACTGTTTCCACTGTTTCCCCATCTATTTCCCATGAAGTGATGGGACCAGATGCCATGATCTTCGTTTTCTGAATGTTGAGCTTTAAGTCAACTTTTTCACTCTCCTCTTTCACTTTCATCAAGAGGCTTTTTAGCTCCTCTTCACTTTCTGCCATAAGAGTGGTGTCATCTGCATATCTGAGGTTATTGAGATTTCTCCCGGCAATCTTGACTCCAGCTTGTGCTTCTTCCAACCCAGCGATTCTCATGATGTACTCTGCATATAAGTTAAATAAGCAGGGTGACAATATACAGCCCTGACAGTACTCCTTTTCCTATTTGGAAACAGTGTGTTGTTCCATGTCCAGTTCTAACTGTTGCTTCCTGACCTGCTTATAGGTTTCTCAAGAGGCAGGTCAGGTGGTCTGGTATTCCCATCTCTTTCAGAATTTTTTGTGATCCACACAGTCAAAGGCTTTGGCATAGTCAATAAAGCAGAAATAGATGTTTTTCTGGAACTCTCTTGCTTTTTCGATGATCCAGCAGATGTTGGCAATTTAATCTCTGGTTCCTCTGCCTTTTCTAAAACCAGCTTTAACATCTGGAAGTTCACGGTTCACATATTGCTGAAGCCTGGCTTGGAGAATTTTGAGCATTACTTTAGTAGCATGTGAAATATGGTCTCAAAGAGTCGGACAAGATTGAGTGACTTTCACTAGTATATTAAAGATTATTCTAGGTGTTGGTAATATAGCAGTAGATAAAAGAAAAAGACAAGATGGCTGGATGGCATCACTGACTCAATGGACATGAGTTTGATCAAGCTCTGGGAGATGGTGAAGGACAGGGAGCCTGGTGTGCTGCAGCCATGGGGCTGCAAAGAGTCAGACATGACTGAGCGACTGGACAAGAACAAAGCAGAAATTCCTGCCCTTAATAGGGGGTGATAGGCAGTCAACAAGTAGGTAAATATACCATATTCTGGGTGATCATGAGTGTTCTGAAGAAAAATGAAACAGAAAGTAGAGATAGGGCAATCCAGGGGGGTGGTGATGATTTAAAACTTAAGTAGGATAAAGAAGAGGACAAGGAGAGATGGGCAGCCCTGATGTGGTGTTGTTTTCCTGGGACCAAGGAAAGATGTTCAGGCAGCTGGTGGCCTCAGATTCTCTGGGTGCAATCTGACTTTGCATCCCAATTAACAGTGACAGCTTACTGCTTTAAAATAGGAAATAAAATGGAAGGAAAGCAACTGCTTGATAGTTGACCTGACATTCACTGTTGCAAGATTGGGAACGTACAATAAATGTCACTGACGGAGCAATATTCATGAAGTAAAAATGTCAGTTTTCAATTTGGTATGAGGATGGTTTGACATGTATTAGTCGTGCACAGAATATTATCATAATTAATGCATTAATAATGCAGCTGTCCTTTTTCTCCCCATTCCAGATTTAAAAGGAGGAAATGGAGAGAGTCAGGTGAAAGAGCAGCTCTCGCCCTGTTCAGACTTTTCCTGCTAGCATTTGTCTCTTCCGGTGCCCTCCCCTCTCGGTGGCCTTGGCTCCTGATTGGTATCGGACCAGATTTATCATCTCCATTCGTCACTCACATTTCCAGGAACAATACCAATGGCCTTGTCTGCTGAGGTTTTGCTTCTTAATTTTCAGCAGTACTTTTAGAAGTATTTCTAAAGATACACGTTTCCTGTAGAAAAGGCATATCGGCTAAATCAGAAATCTAAAAATCTCCCATAAGCACACCACCCAGACAAAATACTAATATTTTGGTGTTTGTGCTTCAAGCTTTTTTTTTTTCATAATTGTATATTTTTACAGATACAAGATCATTCTATAGAGCTTGCTGATTGATTAGTGCAGAGTAAATGTTCTTTTTCATCTTAGGAACTGCTTTTCTGCAGCATGACTGGGTGGTATTGCATCATGCAGCCGTAGCATGATATGATTAACTAGTCCCTTTAATTGTCATGTAAATAGTTTCTATGTTTTTGATAGTATAAACAGTGTCATGATGAGCATATATGTAGCCAGGCCTTTGTGTATATGATATGTATGAGTATGTATGTTTATTTTTGACAGATTGTTAGATGTGGAGATGATGGAAGTATTAGCTATCTGTTGCTAGAGTAATGCTGCAAGGCAGGGCTTCTGTGGCATAAATGATGGCATTATTCACAAAATTGGGAACAACTAGGGGTCCACTAGCTGGCTCTGCTGATCTGGGTTGGGTGGCTCTCTTACCTGGGTGCCAGTTGGCTGGCTGCTGGCTGATCGAGGCTGTCTGGGACCCAGTGCCCGGGGGAAATTGACTCTATTCCATTGCTTCCCATTCTCTGACAGGCTGGCCTGAATGTGTTCTCATGTCATTGGCAGAGACATAGCAAGCTTGTTCTTCCACATGTTTTTCAACTTTCTGCTTAGATCACATTTACGAACATCACAAAGTAAATTATGTGACTGAGCCAAGCATCAGGGGTCAAAACAGTTGAAGGGGACTGCAGAATTATATAGCATTCAGGACGGGGTGAAAAATAGGGGCCACATTTGCAACTTCCCCTATGGGGTCACAAGGCATCCTTATTTTTAAAGCTTGTGATAGATATTTCCAGGTTGCTCTCTGGAAAGCCTGAACCAGCTCCACTGGTACGAGACTTCACGGTTTTCCAGTTCTCTTGACTCTTGCTGACTCTGGTTTATGACTCTCCACCTTGGCTGTTTTGAGTGACCTCCCTCCCGGTCCTGTGTGTTTTTCTCTTTGGGCTGATTCTTTCCCTGCAGAGTGACTCCAGAGCTGCCTCAGGCTCTGGTCCACACATCCCTTTCATCCGGTCTCCTGCCCACCTTACCTTGTACGTGTGCTGACCACGTCTCACTCTCTGGAATATTCAGTGATCCGTAAGAGCTCTTTTCCAGCCGTTCTGAGTCAGCAGGTGTTTACTGCATGTTTCTGCCACCTACACCAGTAGCAGGGTAATTGTTAGTTCTCTTTATTCCCAGAATCTCCAAATTTTGAGGGGGCCAGAAAAAAGCTAAGAATGCAGTCTTGTGTTTTTTTTTTAAACAATATTGTTCCAAGAAGATAGTTACTTATATGGGTATGTGTGTGGCTGAAGACATGGATGCAGATAAAAACTTGCCTGGAGAAAAGGTTGTTAATATTTTAGTATATCTGCGCGTAGAGGAATTATGGTGAACTAAAAAAAAAAACAAAAAAAACAAAACTAACATGTGGACAGCAACTGAAAGTCATAGGAGTTAAATGACTTGCTTCCTATTCTATAGGTAAATAATAGCAAACTTACTGCAGCCCAGTTCTGCTGATTCCTGGTTTAATGCTCCCTCGAGATGATACCACAACACGAACTCTGGGGCCCAGCTGTCTTTTTGTTTGATTGTTTGTTTCCAAGCAGCATTGGTGGTTTGGTTTGGTTTGGTTTTGCAAGAGTGCTTTGCTTTCTGTGGGCTCATAGGGAAATTAAGAATATTTTTAAGTGATTGAGTCATTTAAACCAGCTATGTGAATGTTTGGTACGTAGACATATGTCTGGGTGCATAAATTATCCTGGCTTCAAAATTTGACAGGTGATTCAGGTAAATAGTGGATTTTATCTGTTAAATCACGTTAAGGTTCCCAAGCAGATGTATCTTGAATTCTGAACACATAATTTATCAGAGGTATGCAGCTATATTAATTATTTAGTATATACAAAAGGTAAGCTTTGCAGATTTAGAGTATAACCAGATAAGCTTTTAAGGGACATCTCAGTTGTTTAGATTGATTAAATTTCTTGCTGTGAACCAACTGAGGTGGGCTGACTGTGATACAGGGTTGTTATTTTTTCCCCCTGGAGCTTACTTTCACTAGAGCGATTCTGAAGACCTGGAGGTTGGTTAGAGACCAGGGCATCTGCTTCTGTCCATGGAAATGGTGGGTTAGTATGCTTGGAAATGAATCTTTAATTTGTTTTTTCTTGCCCTTTGTCTTATTTCCCTTTTATCCAAGCTCTGAGATCTCCAAAAAGAAAAAGAAAGCTTTATTCCTCTGGAGAGTAAGGATTGGCTCCAGTATTACTGTAGTGCTGAAGAGAGACATAATTTGAAGAGCTCTTGACCTGGAGAATACCCAGGAGATGTTGGTATTTTGAATATATTGTCTGAGTCAAAGCCAGATGTTAAATTGAGGTATTTGGGGCCTGGAAGCATGTTACTGTTGCTGAATTAACACCTTTTACCCACTTAGAGCTTTCTGTAAGGCTTCTTAGATCACAGAGGGTGCACATATTCAGAAATGGACACCAACCAGTGGGGACAGAGAGACTGGGATCTGAGGCTGCTTCAGCAAGCAACAGGAGGAAGAATCCAAGCCTCTAAAAAATAAGCATCTGTAGGTTCTCTTTTCTAGTGCTTCCGTGGTGTTTGTTTTTCTTTGTACCCATTGACTTGCAGAGGAAGACTGCCCTGGAAGCTGAGTTTTTTCAGGCCTGTTACAGGATTCAGAAGCAGACTTCAGCCAGTCAGTGAGGGTCTAGTTATTCTGTGCCTAGATGGACTCCAGTGAGCCCTGCTTGTTTATGCTAGGACTCAGGCATCATACTGCTGTCACTGTTAGCCCCCAACCCCACATGTAACCCCCACACCTGCTCCCGGGCTCCAGCTGCTAATGTGGTTTACTTAAGAGTATCTTGGAGTTAGTCTCACATAGCTGTTGGCTGCTTCTGGATGGAAAATGCTCAGTTAGAGCCAAACAAGCATGCTACTAGAACTGAGTATATTTTGATAAAACTGGTTCAGTTAATATGTCCCTTAGGGTGAAGTACATCTCCACTTCTCTTGCTAAGAAAGTCAGTAGCTTCGTTTCCAGCCTGGGTTCAAACTCAGATTGAACTGTTAGAAAGTGTTTAAGACCACAGTGAGATCACCTGCGTGCTCATCAATGTGTGATTAAGACATGCGTGGGGAGAGATGGAGTAAAACAGGAAATGATGGGGCAAAGGGCAAGGAAATAAGCTGGGGCACAGGCCAGTGAGAGGAGGGAACAGCTGTGGGCACGTCACCCTGCTCAATCAAGGTCAGCACGGTGGCCCCCGGCGTCTGTGCTCCGCTATCTCAATCCTCTAGAAGATCCTGCTAATGAGGCCAAGGGAGGTGCACGAAAGCTCACCTAAATCGTTTTGCTCAAGTCTTGCTTGCACCATAAGTTGTAGCTCTGGCTGGAAAATCACTAGCATGGGGCATGAGAAGGAATTTGAGTGATAACAGTGGGCATTTGTCAACAAGTTCTTCCAAGTCAAACCCTAGCTTCTTATTTCATCTCTGTATGCCTGTTTCTTATGAAAAACTATGGTAATATTGGAATAATAGTTTCAATCTCATAGGCTCTTAACTTCCTCTCCAGGTTTATAAAAAGGCTCTTCTGTCTTTTAATACTTTTCTTGCTTGAGCATTTGTTTTCTTCTCTGGGGACAGGGACCTTTTTTTTTTTTTTTTAAACCATTCCTTCCTCTGCTCTCTGATGTATTGATTTCACTGTGCACAAGTGGGCTCTGAGATGGTACAGCTGGCTAGCCCTGTACCCCCACATGATGGCTTACTGGGAGCCTAGTTACTCCAGAGCAGGAGGAGCTGAAGAGAAAGAGCAGGAGTTACCTTGACATGTACACATACCTGTTGCAATTTATACTTTGCTCACACCTGAGCTCAGCCCATCCTTGGACCAACCCTGGTAGGGCTCCAAAGGGCTCAGCGTCTGTATCTCTTCATGAAGGTCCTTTTGTATTTTTCTTTGATCCAGTATCTGTCCTCCTTCAAATGTTTATTAATAGCCACAGCATCCTGCTGAATGTTCTTAGGTCTGTTTTCTGTAAGGCTGGAGTAAAGGAAACAGGTGGCTCCCTGGCAGTGAGGGATAGTTCAGGGCATTTGTGGATGACCTCGCGGCTCTCCCACCTGAAGGGCTGGAGTGAGATGCTTCAAGATTTCCAGACCTTCAGGATTTTGGAGACCTGGAGTTTAGGGAACTTGGGAGGCCTTGAGCAGCTGCTGGCCAGCTCACGCTGCATTTTAAAGCACATCTGTAGTCTTATGCTGTGCCCACCCCTACATTGCAGCCCCCTTCTTGTTACTACTCTGATGCGTGAGAAGCACCTATGCTGATTCTCTATCTTATCACCAGGCAGTATCTCTTTTTAGATGCTTATTATCCAGAGAATAATACATAGGTATGCTATAATATTAACAGATGATCTAGGAAGTGCTATATAAATATTTGTTAAATAAATTTTTAAAAGTAAACGCAATGTGAAGAAAATTTCATATACCCCGGACACTCAGTTTTCTTCTGTGGAGGTAACAACCATCATCAATTTCATGCAGTCCCTTCTAGAAATTGTTCAGGTATACACAGATGTGTCTGCATACATGTATACCACCCTGCTTTGCCTTCACATGTGCAATAGGCTGGGCATGTGTAAATCCCACTGTTTACCATCCTGCAGGGAACCCTATGGTTCTGAATGGGGCCTCAGGGATACAAGCATCCACACAGGGAAACTACTTTCCCTTCCTTTTGTCTCTGGAGCCCAGCCAGGGTCACCAGGGAGACCAAAGCTTGGGAGGTCAGTTCCCTTATTGATCCAGAGCTCTGGTGTTCTCAGAAAGATGACAAGCCAGAATATGGAGTTAAGATTTACTCCTCCTGAAGCTCACCAAAATTTTAATAGTGTTGTGGGATGGAGGAGGGAAGGCTATAATTATTTTCTTTTTACATTTCCTTTTAATAATGATCACATATTAATAATGAAACATTATTTATAATGAAAAATCCCAATACCCTTAAATATTCCAATTCCCCCTGAAGTGGAATCTTAAACTTTCAGTTTATTAAATGTACTAGTGAAGTTTTTATTGATTACAAGCAGGTAACCTCTTTTACAAACAATCTCTTTCTAATCTCTAAGAACTC